>JABCMJ010014864.1:0-20358 GCA_014822125.1 Arbutus unedo | reverse complement strand
GGTCTGGACATTCACACGGCCCATTATATTTATGAATTGTTTTTTAATATTTAAAATGGGTAAATCAGAATGTGTAATTTATAAAAGAAATCTTGAGAGCGTCGTGAGCACATATTATCTATGCTTGCCAAAATTAATATTAACATAAACAAAAGTATGGAAATTAGTATTAGAAATAGCGTCTTGAGCTCATATTATCTATACTTATTTTTGTGTGTAACAATATCTTATTTCATTTTTAGTAATTAAATTACGTGGAAATCTTGAGAGAATAGAAGCTTCGTTGATGAATTAGGGAAAAAGCCCAAGTAAGGCCCATTAGAAAAAAAACGCCCATCTGAATCGTACGCAAACAAAAAAGGTAAAGGCCCGTAGAAAATTGCTTTATCCACAGGGATAGCCCATCCGATTCCCATCGCAGGGCCCACCAGGCCTTAACGCTTCGCACTCAGTTTCCATGGCACGTATGATTGACGCTGCACCATAAATGTAGCCGACCCGAATCACCGCCCATATAAATAGCTGGAGTATCCTACCCAATCATCTCCCTCTCTCTCTCTCTCTTTCTCTCTCTATCTCCGCTCTCTGTCGTCAACGCTTGATTTACCCTCCAATCCCCTTTAAACCCTCCAATCGCAAAACCCCACACACCCAAATCTTCAGTCCCTAATCCACCACACAATTACACACCAGGTACACAGTAGCACGTCCTTCATTCATTGATTTCCCCTCGTTTTCTTTCTCAGTGTTACTCGATCGTCATCGTGCTTCCTTTCTAGGGTTTTCTTCACTTTTGTTGTTTTGATTACCAAAAAATTTAGGATTCTTCCGTTGGGTAGAGAAAAATTGGAGCAAGTGCCGGAGTTTGATTCCAATGGAGGGCGCGGCCAGTGTTGCCGCCGCGCGCGGTGTTTCTCTGCCGATGCCGTCTTCTCAGCCCTCACGCAAAGAGTGGCGCATTGTTTCCGAGCAATCGGTCCGAAACCCCAGCAGCGAGGTGTTTACTTACTTAACCTAGTTACATTGTTCCGTTTCTTTGAAAAGTTAGGGTTTGTAAGATTCTCGTCGACTTGTGTAATTTTCTTGGATATGGAACTTGTCAACCCAGGACTTGGAGCGGTCGAAGCTAGGGCAATCGGATGAGAGAACGATATATGAGGTAATGGATGTGTTCTGAGAAACTAGGGTTTTGTGGTTCGAAATCAGTGAAGATGAATGTGTGTTTCTGTTTTGTCAAGGTGCAGCAGGGAAGAGAGCCGGCTGATGTAGACTTCTGTTCGATTACCATTGACGGAGGTTCAGAAAATGATGTTCTGCAGCACCGGCTTCACAGTGTCGCGAGGCAAAGAGAGGAGCTGCAACATATGGAGATGGAGCTTCGGGCTCAAATCATTGCGAGATCGGAGGTAATCCAAATGCAGAACAGCTTTGATGCCCAGATTAAAGAGCACTCCAGCCACAATGTCAAGCTTCAGGTTTGTTTTTAAAGTTATCGAGTGTGTCACTTGTTGGGTCTGTGGAGGCTGATTATAGTGGACATCCCACCGCATGTATACTTATCCAATTATGGGTAGTAAGAGAACTTGTATGGGAACCCTAACATATGAGTTGATTGCTACCCTAGGAGCTGATGTTGAACTCTCTTTCTCCATTCGGTATTAATGTAATAATTGTGGGAGTCTGAATGTGTGCAATCTTACTGAACCACACAGGTGGGTGTCGTGATTGATTGTTTCTTCTTGCTATGGAATGTATGTGTGTGTGGTTCATCACTCAATAACACTAATCTTGTATTTGAGACCTGTGCTTACAAATATGGTTTCTCCTGGTTGTGAAGGAGCAACTTCATGATGTCGAACAAACAATACATGAACTGGAGAGGAAGATGGAAGAAAAGGATAGAGAGCTACATGCAATTAAATTAGACACTGAAGCGGTTTGTTGATCATTTTTCTGCCATAACAGTTTTTTATTGTGTCATTGGAGAATGTTTGGTTGGTGATTATGTCATTGTTCTCTATTTTGGCAGGCTTGGGCTAAGGAAGATCTTCTTAGAGAACAAAGTAAAGAATTGCAGACCTTCCGGTGTGTGTTAGGGTGCCTAGAATGCTACTCTCGTTGTAGTTTTTCAAGTGTATTAATGTCTTATCTCAACAACTTGTAACTTGATACGAAATTATCAATAAAATACCCAGTGATATGCAATGGCCCTCGCACGCTGGTATATTTTACCTTCCTTCCCTCCCATGTCAGTAAGAACTAAATAGACACGGCTATTGTGTTCACTACCCTTCACTCATCAGAGAAAAGAGAAGAAAAAGTTTATCTTCACTCTCTTCATTCTTGAACCTGTAATTAGTGATTTTCCCTGTTGTTCTGCTGTCCTCTCCTCCTGGATGTAATAAAATGTGGTACAATTGTTATGACTTTTTTTGGCAGGAGAGAACGTGATAACTCGGAAGCTGAAAAAGCCCAACACGTTAAACAGATACATGACTTTCAAGAACATATTCAGGAGAAAGAGAGGCAGTTCCTCGAGTTGCAGGAACAGGTTTGTTAATTTGCATGTTCTAATGCACTTGTTAAAGTGACAGTGAATTGAAGTTTACATTTTGTGTTTTCCACTTGGGTATGTTTTTAGACTTTTGTTGTCTTTCTCAAATTTAACTTTGGTACTGTGAGAAGAACAAGTGTCATTTGAAGCAGATGCTGACAAACATTATTCACTGAGTTTTCATGCTTGGAGTTTTGATTTTTATGTTGTCTTCTTTGTCCCGCCTTTTCTCCTTGTCGGAGCCTGGTTAATTTGCATTGCTTGACAATAGCTTTATGTTTCAGCATAGGGTTGCTCAGGAAACCATCCTTTATAAAGATGAACAACTGAGGGATGCTCAAGCGTGGATTACACGTCTCCAAGAAATGGATGCGCTGCAATCAACTACCAATCACTACTCACTACAAGCTGAATTGCGAGAGCGCACAGAGCAATATCACCAGCTTTGGATTGGTTGTCAAAGACAGGTTGTTGACTGAGGACTTCAATACACAAGCTGAATTGGGCATTACTTTGCAACTTGCATGTCAATGATTGGAGGATAGATTATGCACCATTCATGGCAATGAATTTCTTTTTGATAGTCAATGTGCTGCTTAACCTCAATTATTGTCGTGTCTCAGTCAATTTGTTAGCTTCATTAGTGATACTTATTATATTTCTGTGGGTTATCTATGTTAGTTTGCCGAGATGGAGAGGCTTCATACGCATACAATACAGCAACTCCAGCTTGAACTGGCCGATGCTAGAGAGAGGAGTGGAACATACCCGGAGGAAGCACAAACACCCCAAACGAGTTCAAAGGATTCTTTGCATTTTGGACATAACAATGGAAACCAAGTGGATGTCAATGGAAATATCATGCCAAATGCAAATTCTGGGGGTCTTCCAACTGGAAATGCAGAAAATGTTTCATCCTTTGCCTCAACTGGAAATCCTTCAACTGAGGTAGAATGCATTCTCTTGTTTTATTTTTTCTTTGCCCACCTTCTCTCTCTTGAAATTACGCGCAACTACCAAATCGTGAAGTGCTAGTTCCAGTAAAAAATTTATGCTCGTAGAAGATTAGGATATATTTTTTTGAAGACAAAGGGACCATCCTTTCACACCGATTCATGTTTTATGACAATTTTTTGAAGTGGTGAATTTAGTCATCGATGTGGAGCACTCCTGTTGTTGACTTCCCGGCTGTTTTTCTTTTTGATCTTTTTTCTTTCTTTAGCTCCAACTGAGCACAACTTGGGAGATATCGAACATAGATACGAAAACAGAGTGATAAAATATCATCAATATGGATGTAATTGCTAATAGGACGGGAAGACGTAAATTTGCATGATTTTATATATTGAAAACTACTAAGTATGTAAAATTTTACTGAGCATATATCCTTTGATAGAGTGGAATTTTGAAACATGAATTGATTGCAACATAAGTCTGAGTTTGGCTGACTTGTCTTTTCTCCTTCTTTGGAGCTTTCCTATGCTTGCTCTACTATTTAACTGTGTATGGGCAGGCCTTTTCTTCCTAACAAAGCAAAATGTTGTGATTACCTACAGGCAAACAGTAAAATCAAGTTTCTGTACATACTTGTGATAATTTAGCTTTTGTTCACAATTCATTGCTAGGCCAATCATGTTCATGGTGTTGCAATTTCTCCATCATCCCTACTTGGGATGCCTACCTACCTTCCACCTGGACAGGTGACTGCTCTGCATCCATTTTTAATGCATCAACAAGGAGTTCCGCACTCTGTGCCATCCCATGTAGCTCAATCTCATGTTGGCCATTTTCACTCGGTACCAGCTGTCTCACCCCATCAACATTGGCAGAATCAACAGGTACACCAAAATGGATTCATTTTTTGGTTCTCATCTTCCACATAACTCACGGAATACATTTAGGAGTAATCTCTTTCTTTCTCTCAGGCTTCACCAGACGGTTCACAGATGCCAACTCACAACCAGTATCCTCCATCCCAAACTGATCAGAACTTGTTGAGATCAGATACTAATTATGACTATGAAGTGTCTGCAAATGGGCAAGGTATTTGTTCAGATTATTTGGATACTCGTCCCACCCAGGGAATGGAGCCTGACACAGTGATCACACCAACAGCTGAGGAAGGACAGGTTACGTAACCAAAATGTTATCCCTCAAAATAACGCATATGCAGTGATTTCATATGCTCTCTCATTTTGATGCACTGAAAATCTCTTTTGTATTTTAGCAGGTCGATAAAAGCTACCTGGTAGCCCCACAACCACAACAGAGCTTGCAAAATATTTCTTCCCAGTTCCATGATGCTTTAAGATTAGACTCTCTTTCACAGAACAATGAAACTAAGGTTTGTCGTTTGGTTACTTACTTACGGTTGACGTGGTTATCTCTTTGTCTCTGCTCACGTTTTGTGTACTTGCGGTCATGATCTATCTGGTAGACCTAAATGGCCGGAAATTGACAGATGCTAAGCTAGTCTTGAATTTCAACTGGCACAGGAGAAGACCATTACAACTTTTACTAA
Source organism: Arbutus unedo (assembly GCA_014822125.1). Lineage (NCBI taxonomy): Eukaryota > Viridiplantae > Streptophyta > Magnoliopsida > Ericales > Ericaceae > Arbutus > Arbutus unedo. The sequence goes on along the minus strand of JABCMJ010014864.1, from coordinate 15,283 downwards.
TCATGGACTGGAGGGTGAAGGGTTCACTGCAGAACAAGAAAGCTCTGGCAACACACCATCATCTGAAACTTCAATCAATCATATGAATTTCAGTGAACCCACTATGAATAATTCCACTGGTGCCATGTCATCTGAAGCATTTGTGTCATCTGGACAGAAAAATATACCGACAATTGGAAACGCATCTGAGATTGCTCTTCTTGATGAAAGATCATTGTTGGCGTGCATTGTCCGCACAATACCACCCGGATCTGGTGGTAGAATCAGGATTAGTTCTACGGTGAGGACATCAATTCTACTATAGTTTGTCTTTGGTTTCACATTTTGTTCTCTCTGATAATTTTGTTTATTTGTCTCAATTTTAGCTTCCGAATAGGCTGGGCAAAATGCTTGCACCTCTTCATTGGCATGATTACAAGAAAAAGTATGGAAAGCTTGATGATTTTGTGGCTGGTCATCCTGAAGTAAGTTGTGTTATTTCTCAAGCTTATGTTTTGGTATATAGTTTTTGGGTTTATAACAATGTAAATTGTAATCCAAGAACCTCATGTGCTATTTCAGTTATTCTTAATTGAAGGGGACTTCATACAACTTAGAGAGGGTGCACAAGAAATTATAGCCGCAACAGCAGCTGTTGCTAAAATTGCCGCAGCAGCTAAAACTGCATCTTCTCCTTACTCCTCACTGTTGCCATCTGTTGCTGTTACACCCATGGCACAATCTCATCGATTGAAGAGGGCCCCATCTATGGATTCCAACTCTGTGAAGTCTGCCGCTGATAATACTCTGCAGTTCTCAGTTCCCAATCAACATTCTAATGGCGTTAGTCTAAATGCTGGAGGTATCTCAAATGTTCGAATTTTGAGCAAACCAAAAGATCCTCTGGAGCTGAATGGCAGTGAAAGTAGGCCTGGCCAGTCATCTGGACTTATGGCTGTTGGAAATGGGGCAAACCATGATAGGTCAGGTTTGAGCAGTTCTGTAAGCAAGGGATCAACTCATGGGAGGCCTGGTGCTAATCTTGTTGGGAAGCAGCAGGGGAGGTATTGATACAAGTTCTTAAAGAGCTGTTATAGGTTTTACTCCTACGGTCAAACATAGAATTGATGAATTTCTTTTTTTTATTTTTCCGTACAAGACACAGGGCTAATGCGGTTGCATCAAATTCTAGAAGATAGTAAGTTCCTTGACTTTGATGTTGAATCTATCTAAATAATGCATTGTATGAAAAAATTTCAGCCATTGCAAGTAAAGCCGAAATGGTGAATTGTATTCTTCTACTTGTTCTCTTTTGGATAAAATTGTCAGAAACTTGTATAGTTTATCCTTTTCCCATTGTGGTTGACTAGTCCTTGGAAAACCCATATTTTAGGGAGGTGTACAATGCCTAAATATTACCTTTGACAAGTAGTTACCATGGCATAAACACCATTCTTCAAGGACTAGTAATCTGTTTTTTGATGTCGGGTGGATTGTTCTACATTGTTGGTGTACTCATGCTGCTGCATGTAAAGCTATGCACCAAAGTAATTGAATGCTTGTTTCTGAGATTAGCATTTTTGGTGCCCATTTTTTCCCCCCCTTTTAATCCTAGTAATTCTTTCAATTGTTTTGTTTGGCAGGATACAATTTGGAGATTGTCATCTTTGATTGCATGAACGTGCGCCAATGTGAAGGGGTTGATGACAGGATGCGAGGGAGAATCTCCAAACTGTGAAAGAGATTCAAAAAGTCTTCCGTCCTCTTTTGATTACAATTATTTTAGTTATCACCCCTCCCCTTCTCCCCTCTTGTTTTCTGCTGGAAGTGTTTATTCCTGCATGACTTGGTACACACTCAGAACAGTACATCCAACTGACTGCTCCCCGTGACATTCATGTGCACTATTGCACCTGGCAGCAAACTTTATTTTCAGATTCTTAATCACTGGGAAGCAGTGATTCCTTAATTGGCTCAACTCATCCTTTCTCTTATTAAATGCTTTCGTTAATCGTGAGCCATTGCAATGCAGCTGTGCTGCTGCAAGTTTATTTTGTACTTTCTGAGTGGGGAAGTGTTCTCGTATCTATTCCGCACGAACTATCAAATTGAACAGCACAAAGTTGGTGACTTGCTGGAATGTAGTGCAAAGTCCAGCCAACTTTCAGTTGAGGTTAGCTTTGATCTTGTGTTTAAGCAGCCTTAATGTTTGGACAGCTAGCTTGAGCCGGAGTAATGTACAGTTGTCGGATGCTTTGAAATTGCTCTACCAAATGGTGGCAATTGTGACTGTCTGTATCCTCGGCCAATGACTTAGAAGCTGATTCTTTCTGGGTTTTACCCTGGTTGCTAAACTCTGTTTTTGGGTAGAAGAAACCATCTACTTTTAGATTTCGTCAATGTAGTAATTTTCACTGCTTATTTTTTCGAGGCTGACAATAGCTGCTGGCTATTTGGAAATTTCATCAGGCGTATAAAATATAAGCGCAGCCAGTTATCATGGAGGACAAACTAGTTGAATTTGACATCTAATTCTCTTTTGGGACTCAAAAGGCCATGGTATCCTAAAGACAATCATTCACCAGCATCTTTAACTAACCCATGTTGTGGTTGAAGTGGAAATATAAATGACAGTCTAAAAATAACTTTCCTTCTCCATTGCCCGTCCCTCTTCTCTTCCATTCCAATTGATTCAAATTGAAATTTCTGTGTTGCACTGGGAAGAAAATAGGAAAGAGAAGAATGGAAGCCATTGATATAAGACAGAATGAATGAATTCACAAAAGCTATCTCACATTCTTCTGGGAAAACGATGGTCAATTTGTGCTCACTTGACCATTGAAAACTACGGAGATGTTCTTAATCCTGTCAATTCTATGCTGCAAACATTTTGGTAACAGGCGACTTTCATGAATAAAGTCTATTCAGCAATATGTTTTGATTGATTATAACATTTGAAATGGAAACTGCTCTTACTAGGATATGATAACAAAAAACATAATGCTAGTCCATTGCAATGCTAAACCACCACTCGGAAATAACAAGGGGAAGAAAAGCCAGTTTCTTTTGTTTGGATGTGCCGAGAAAATATCCAAAACAGAAGAGTCTATGATACCTAAGCCAGGAACCAATGAAATATAAATCTCAGAGATGAGAATCCCTTTCGCCAGTGAGACGTCCAGAAGCTGAGTTCCCTCCTCGACTTCCACCAGAACCCGTCTCCAAGAGATTTTGCCCGCTTCCTCTTCGCGCTTCCCCCATAAAACCTGAGTTTCCAATTCCAATTTGCATGGACTGATGCATGACAGTGTTCGCTCCGGGTATCATACCCATGCGCTGTTGTTGGAGGAACTGCTGATGTTGTTGCTCTCGAGACTGAAGGGTGTTGAGTTGGAAAGGCAAGTTTGGGGTCAAAACATTGAATTGTTGCTGAGCAATTTCTGACTGAGGTTGTTGGATGTGATGCTCTTGTTGCACAACAGATTGCAGGGGGGTCTGCAGTTTTGTTTAGATATGAGCAAGAAGCTGTTATGCTACAGTATGCGAAACATCACTTAATAAGTTAACCCACCTGAGGACTATTTGTTGGTGCTTGTGGTTGAGCATCAGCAATTGCGGCTAGGTAGATTAAGTTCTGCTGAAGCTGGGCTTGATACCTGAAGCATTTAAAAAGTCACGGGGGTGTGCGACCTACAGAATGCAAGCAATATCGAGATAAAAAGAGCGAGAGGACATTCTGCTTCCCTTCAGATTCCCACACAAATTCCCAAAGTCACTTATACCCCTCTAAATACAAATCTATTCCAACAATTGTGCCCCCCAGAGTTGAAACTTGATTGAGTGAATAGTAACAACTAGGAACTTACGTGAAGAAAAAACTTGAGATCACTTGGTAAACACAGCACTAACATTAGACATATTACTGATATACAAAATATCAGAATTTTTTTAGGGCAGTTGAAACATTAGGAATAGTCATATTTCAATATCCCCCATCTCTAAGTTGAATTTATAACTTGGTTATGAATTCCTTTTGGAATTCAGTTGGTCGTATACTGACATAGAGAAATGAACAACAATAGTTGTATTTTAGAAAACCACATAAATAAGGATAACTCATTCTTGGCAACCTCTAAACTTTGTTGGCAGGAACTTGAAATCTTATTGACATTTTCAAATTCGATGATGACAACAGGAACTTTCTTCATCATAACACAAATTTAAATAATTAAATTCTAACCTTAACCTTCTAGTTTGGTTTCTCATCTTAAGACTCTGAGATCTCATCAAGTTATATTTTGTTTTTATCTTCACCTTTCAAGGCAATCCTTAAAATTTCGGAATTTATGCAGTAAGTTGTCTTGATATATAGACCAAACACAAAGCCAAGGCTGAGCTCAATCCTAACAAATCACTAGCAAGTTATCAAACTCACCAAGCACAGTAACCATAAAGTTTAATTTTCAGGAGAAAGCAGGACACACGTGACTTCTTGATACTGATAGAAACAGGAGTGAAAAACCTGAGCACTATCCATCGCCAAACAGCTTGTAGTGATGATTTCACTAAGGCTAATCTATGGCGTAAATCTTCCACCTTTCTCACTCACTATCCTCCACTCCAAATTGAAGGACATTTAAACTTGCTAAACAAAACATAGTTGCATGGCCTCATTTTACCTCCCCTTGTTCTAATCTTTAAAGCCCAAGCGTTGATAAACTATTGACTTGGTTTCCTTTTAGCTTGGTGAGGCCTCTTAATATTTTCTTCTTTGCTCTGTCTTCTTCAGTGTGTATCAACCGCAATGCATCCACACACATAGGAAAAGAAGGATATACAACTATCAGAAACACTAAGTTAAAATGCCAAATTTACAAGGTATTCCTAGACCTCTTATACTTAATCCAAAACTAGGAATGCCAATGCGTTATAGGCTTATAGCAATGCAAAACCATGACATTTTTCTGAGGTTATAATGTCAGTGCTACAGGTTATGGTACATGACAAAAGTTTCAGAAACAACAGCCTGCAGTTCTTCTATAACAATTGCACCCCCATCCAAGAAACAAATAAATAACAGCAATAGCACGTGGCTCACATATATCTATCACTCTGATCTTTAGTTACACAATGTGTTAATGACCACCAGCACATTGCACTTCAGATTCATGAAATTGTTAACATGGTGGTAGAGAACGAGAGAAAAAGGTACACAAATATAAGCTGCAAACAAAATTAGGAATAATAAAGCAAAAACATGCATCTAGCATTTGGCATCTTCACTTACTGGGCGCACTCGGTAGTTTTGCCAAGATTTTGACTTTCCATTATTGCATAAATCAGCCTTTTGTTCTCATCCAAATACTGCATCAAGAAAAAGAGACCTCCTTATGTAGAAGAATTCCTGGTCACATTCGTAGCATGGTCCCTATTTATCTAGTCTATCATGGAATCAAATTCATTAAACTCCCATATTTCGAAACAAAACCAAGCGAACTTCTATTGAAACAACATATCATTCATGTCCAGTTCACAATCCATGTCCAGAATTCTTACGGCCATGCATGAAATTCTAATTTCTCATATCTTGAAAATGCATCTAGGTGTCCTACACGCCTAATTATACACAAGCATCCAGGTGTCCTACAAGCCTAACACGCGCGCACACACACAACTGATGGATTTTACGATTAGAGAGCGGTCTCCTGGAAAATGAAGGGACGTGGTTCAAGGGTCCCATATTTCAAACAAAACCAAGTGAACTTCCATTGAAACAACATTTCATGTCTGGTTCACAACCCATGTCCAGAATTCTTATGGCCATACATGAAATTCTAATTTCTCATATCTTGAAAATGCATCCAGGTGTACTACACACACACAAAACTGAGGGATTTTACGATTAGAGAGCGCTTTCCTGGAAAATGAAGGGACGTGGTTCAAGGGCATTTTCTGCTTGGGCAAACAAAATCAAGATCAATTGACATATATTGGCAAGTATGCGCGTACAATTAACAAACCTTCTGAATTTCTTCGGTTGTGATGGTCTTCTGAGTTGAAGGGAATGGTGCAGTTTTCATCGGTTGCTGCATTTTTCTCGAGTACTATCTGTTTGAAGATGATATAAACCCGACTCTAAACCCTAGATTTCGTGAGAGGGAGAGAGGAGAGAGAGAGACAGAGAGAGAATAGGTGCGACGACAGTTGTGTAATGTACAGGGGGCGGGAGGGAAACGTGAGCTAAAGGCGGCAATTGTTGACGGGTTTCAAGTCCAATATGAAGTGAAACGACAGCGTAAAGTAAGAAATTTTTGGGCAAAAAAAAGAAATGAAATAGCGTGGGTGAACGACGTCGTTTATGGGATAGAGTACTTGTCACAAGACAGCGAGGAAACACAGCAGCAGCCCGGCCTCGAAGCATCATCAGGCAGATTCGGAAAAGGAGACGAAGAAGAGAGAGAGAGAGAGATGGGTTACGTTCTCAGAGTGAAAATGGCGTCGTTCTTCGCCGGTGCCGCGACGGCATCGTTTCTGGGTATGTACCTCCTTCACGAGGACTACAAGGCTGCCCACGAGTCCATCTCTAGAAAGGTATGGTTATATCGTTTCATCCCATTTCCTTTGATCTTTCTTTCCTTTTTTTTCTTTTCTGTCAAATCCATTGTCTTTTGTTCTTGTTTTCCAGTTTATTAGCTTCATTTCTTGTTTTGGTGCCTTTCAATGGTCTGATTGGATGCCCTAGCTTTACTTATTCTGCATATAAAGAATCTACATGTGCATCTATGGCCTGTAAATCAAATTAACTATGTCAATTGGGTTATTTCCTTGGGTGTCAACCAAATTCGATTCATTTCCTGGCGATAAAACCCTTGTTCTGTCATAAAGAGACCTGTGTCCCATATCTAGTTGTTTTCCCTGTATGTTCACACTAATCCGGCACTTAAGATTGTGCCAAAACAAACAAACAAAAAACTCTGCCAACCCTTTTGTTACAATATTTGCTTAAATACCTCAAAAACCAAGCCTAGGAAATTTAGAAAACAAATAGTACAAAACACTTACAGCCCCTTTGGATTGATGGATTTCAAGAGAAAAGAAAGGAAATTGGGGGAATGTATATTCTCTCCCATGTTTGGATTGGCAAAAAGGCGAGGAATGGTGAGAGAAGTTAAAAGAGTGTGAGAATAGAGAACCCTTCAAAGCCCTTATTTTGATTCTCTCCAATTTTGGTGAGATTCCATGAGAAAAGAAACATAGAGGAGTTCAATTTTTTATGTTGTCGACTTTACCCTTCCCTTTTGTAGTCTTCCTTTTTGTACTGGTGACTGCGAAGGGTGTTTTGGTAAAATAAGTATGATACTTTCCTTTCTTTTCTCTTATGCAAGCTAGCCAAACAAGATAGGTAAGAAAATGAGAGAACCACTCTCTCTTTCGTTTAGTCTATCCAAATGAGATGGTGAGAGATCGTGCTCTTTTCTTTTCTTTTCTCATCATTAAGAAAATAAGTAAACGTCGCTTCTTATCTTTGAATGCTGAAAATATATAATAAAAAATCTCTTGAATTTTTTTTACATGAATTCATTGATTTTCTTAGGAATAAAATATATGTTGTAGCACTTCTTAAGTAGATAACTGGATGGAGTACCTCCATTGTATACGAATTGTACAAATTTGGTGTTCCCTAAGCCTGTGAAGTTGGTATGTTTTTAGCTAGAAAGAGGGTAGCTTATTTTAGTCGGAGTGTACTCTAAGTTATGTTTCTCTTGGATGAAGTTTGTGATCTCAAAAGTAGGAGAAGGCGTGACATGATATCTTTTTTTTCAAGTGTTTATCACCTGAATGTTGAATGTTGCCCCATTAATTTGAATCAGGGGTAGCCCAGATTGTTGTTAGGCAGCTTTGGTTGGCAGTTCAAATGCAAGGGTTGTCGAACCAGAAAATGGCGGTCTGAGTTTGAGAGCAGCCATTTTGTGCATACTATGCCTGTGATTAGGTCTTGTTCAATTTTAGCATGCCCTGCAATTTTTGAGCCGTTCATAGTTTGCCAGATGCTATTACACTAGCAATTTAATGTTTCTTTCTTTGTGCTTCATATTTCTCCTTTTGGGTTAAGTATTGATTGCACGTTATGTGGGGTGGTTAGGAAAGCACTTTGTTGAGTAGGTTTGTGTTTAGTTGTGTTCAGTAGAATGGAGATGGTGACTTTAAGTTGCCAATTCCTAAGTAGTATAATAAGAGAGTGCATTTAGCTACTGAATCTTTTCTAAAAAATACTAGATTGAGTTTACTCTTTCAATCTCGATAATTTCTGAATGTATTTAAGGTAGGATTTCTATGGGAAGTTAGTTACAAATTACCTTTGGAGGAGGACACTGATAGAAGAGAAAGTTTATTCTACTGTATTATTGAAATGAGTTTATTGTACAAGACAATGTGGTTAAATAGATTAAGCCTAGTAACCCTAATAAGATAAAAGGACAAAAATACCCTTAAAGTAAGAACAAATAACTAAATAAGCTATATTATGTTCACACCTCGCCTCAAACTCAGGGTGTGAGGGCGGAGAGCATCATGAGTTTGCTAAAGAGAAAACGAAAGAGAGTAGCCGTGTGAGTCTTAGTGAAGAAATCGGCCAATTGAAGTGAGGACGGAACGAAGGGGAGATCAATAGTGCCGAACTAGAGATGCTGACGGATGAAATGACAATCAATCAAAATATGCTTCGGTCTCTCATGAAAGACAGAATGATGTGCGATCTGAATGGCACTCTTGTTATCATAGTAAAGAGGTGTGAGAGAGTCAAGTGAAACACCCATATCTGACAAAAGCCGACGAAGCCAAACAATTTCGGCAGTCGCCTGAGACATAGACTGATATTCAGCTTCAGCAATGCAGCGAGCAATAATAGATTATTTCTTGCTTTTCCAAGAGATGAGGGAGTCGCAAAGAAACACACAAAATCCAGAAATTGATTTGCGATCAGTAATATCCCCAACCCAATTAGCATTGATAGATAGTACCACGAATGTACTGCAAGATGTGGAGCAGGGCGACCCAATGGGTAGATCGAGGGGCTGATACAAATTGACTAATAATATGGATGTCATAAGCAATATCGGGACGAGTCACAGTGAGATATACCAAGCAACCAACTAATTCACGAAATTCAGTAGGATCATCAAGAACAACTCTATCGGTAGTAGAAAACTTGGCATGCAATTCGATAGCAGTATTAACAATCTTATCATCAGTGAGATTGGCACGATGGAGGATATCGGTTGCATATTTGGTCTGAGATAAGAGATAACCCTTGGGGGATGAAGCAACCTCAATACCCAAAAAATAATGAAGAGGACTTAAATCTTTCATCTCAAACTCGTGAAAGAGATGGGACTTCACCTCACTAATAGCAGCAAAATCAGAACCTGTAATAATTATGTCATCGACATATAATAAGAGAAGAACAAGCCCTGTAGACATGCGACGAATAAATAGAGCAGAATTATGCATACTAGGATGGAAGCCAGTCTATAGAGCAACAGAGTGAAGATGCTGATACTAGGCACGTGGAGATTGCTTAAGACCATATAGTGCACGGCGAAGACGACAAACAAGTCTGGTGGTATGAGAGAGTCTCGGAGGGGGATGCATGTAGACTTCTTTAGATAAGTATCCGTTAAGGAATGCATTCTTAGCATCCAATTGAAAGATAGGCCATTGATGCACTGCACCAACAGAAATCAAAGTGCGAACTGTGGTCATTTTAGTAACAGGCGCGAAAGCCTCCTCATAATCAATGTCACATTCCTGCGAAAACCCGTTAGCAACCAAACGAGCTTTATACCGCTATAAGGAACCATCGGAATGAGTTTTGACCTTGTAAACCTATTTGCATCCAATGAGATTCTTCTCAGCTAACAGAGAGACCAAATTTCAAGTATGAGTTTTTGCAAGAGCATTCATCTCATCATTCATGGCATGCACTCAATTAAGATTATTACAAGCTTCTTTATGTGATCTGGGCTCAAAATAAGCACAGATATGAGAAAGAAAGGAATGATAGGAAAAAGAGAAACAAGTATTAGTAAAGTCAAGTTTTACCGGGGGATGACGATCGCGAGTAGGATAACGGCAGTCAGAAGGATCAAGATCTGATGATGCAAGGGGATGTGTCGTAGAGTCGGGAGGAGGAGCTGGGGCAAGGGAAGCCGAACGATGGCGGGGATAGACGAAAGGATAGGGTGGAATGAGCGTAGAGGGAGAGGGAGCCAAAGGGGGTAGGAGGAAGGTCAGAAACGTCCACAGTGGCAATGTATTAAGTTAGAGGAACATCGGCAGGGAAAGTATCAAGAAGAACGAGGTCTTCCTTCGTAACAGGGGTTAGTTTCGGGGGAAGGGAGAAGTAGGGTAAACGCTCAAGAAATGTGACATGGTGGGACACATATAACTTTTTAGTCGCGGGATCATAGAAACGATAACCTTTCTGGTGGATATCGTACCCTAAGAAAACACAGAGAGCACAATGAGCACTGAGTTTATTGCGGTCCCGCTTGGGAAGAAGAACAAAGCATGTAAACCCGAACACACGAAGAACGGAATAGTTGGGAAGGTGACCATGGAAACGCTCATACGGACAAGTACCGTAGAGAAATGGGGTAGGCATGCGATTCAAGAGATAGGCAGCAGTGAACACAGCTTCACCCCATAAAACAAAAGGGACATATAACGAGAGAAGAAGAGATCGAGCAATATCTAAGAGATGACGATGTTTTCGCTCAGCGCAACCATTTTGGGCAGGAATATCAGAATAGGAAAATTGGTGAATAGTGCCATAAGTCGCTAAAAATTCAGTAAAGTCAGAAAGAAAGTATTCCCCGCTCAAGTCAAACCGAAATATTGACTGTAGTAGAAAACTAAGTTTGCACCATATTGTGAAAATTGCGATAAACTTTGAAAAAATTTGATTTGTGCGCAAGTAAATAAGCTCATGTATACCGACTATAATCATCAACAAAGGAAGGTCCCCACAAATCAGTGTGGACAAGCTAAAAAGGAGAAGTAGAAACAGAAGTACTTTTATTAAATGGTAAGATGAACATTTTGACCAACTTGCAATCACTGCAATCAGAAATGTCATTAATATAGATGGTACCCAAAAGACTAGACTTAACTAAATGTTTCAAACGCTCACTAGACAAGTGACCTAATCTAGAATGCCAAAGGTAAAAAAGAGAAGATGTTTCATTTAAAGAAAATTAAGAGAAGGCTGTGAGAGTAGACGTCTGAGGAAGGTGCAAGGTTTCCAAAGTATAAAGGTCACCAACTCTGTGGTTGGTCCCAATCTGCTTCTTGGACACCCGATCCTGCACAACACAACCAAAAGAAGAGAACAAAACGTCAAAACCCGAATTAGACAATTGACTAATCAAAATAAGATTTAAAGATAAGTGAGGTACGTAAAAAACATTAGGAAGAGATAAGGAGGGAGATGAAATGGAACCGACAGAAACAACATGCATCGGGGAGCCATTTGCAATAGAAATACTAATGGCAGAAAAGGGGAAAATGCAGTTAATCACAAGGGAAATGTTAGGAAACATATGATGAGAAGAACCCGAGTAAAAAATTCAAGTGGTGTGTAAGGTACCTGTGGTGTGAGGACTATGCAAACCTGAGAGAGTAGTAGTCATAGCAAAAGTTTGTTGATGATTCTTTTCAGTGGCAGCCAAGAAAGTCTGAAACTGTTGAAACTGCTCATAGGATAAGGAAGATTGAGTACTGCCAGGGGTAGAAGCTACAAGAGTTGTGGGGCACGGTAGGAGTGCTGAGAAGGCCGAGAAGATGATGGGGTGGCTGAGGGAGAAGAGATACGACCCTTGGCTTGAACAAGTTTGGGGCATGCATTCTTCCAGTGGCCTTTTTGATGGCAAAAACTATGTTCATCCATAGCTACACGAGGTTTTTGCTTTCTAGTTACTTGAAGCAAATGTGAAGTTGGAGTGCGTAGGATCGGTGCCAAAGAGTGGCTCGAAGTAGCCACAGGAGTGGCAAACACAAACTGAACGGGAGATGCAATAGAAGACACTTTGAACCTAGTTTCCTCCGCAATAATCTCACGCATGGCACCATCAATTGAAGGTAAGAGAGAACAGTACAAAATAGCCCCCGAAGAGGCTCAAACTGATCGCGAAGAGCCATGAGAAACTGGACAAGACGTTGTTTCTCCCTGTATTGAACATAGCTGTCAAAGGATTGCAAATCTGAGGGTTCCATAAAGGCCAACTGATTCCAATAATGAGTCATCTCATTGTAATACTCCTGAACCGACTTGTCCTTTTAAGTAGCACTCCGAATAGACATCTCAAGTTCATACTACTTAGCGAAATTTGACTCCAAATACTTAATTTTTAAATAATCCCACACTTTCTGCGACGTACTGTATTTGGAGAAATTCATACTAATATTTGATTCTACAGAGCTATGAAACCAAGTAAGAATCTGTGCGTTTTCCATATCCCATTTTGCAAGATTAATTTTGTGGTCATCTGCTTTTGGATCAGGAGGCTACAATATTGAACCATCTACATATCCCCACAACCCCTTACCCACAATAAAATTTTCCATAATATGGAACCAATACGAATAGTTGTTACCTGTTAACCGTATGCTGATGGCTTGTAGTTTATCATTTGACATGATGAAGAATACTCAACTGAATGAATAAGAGATGGGTAGGCCCCATGGATCAAGTCAAAACAAACAGCCTATACCACTGATTGAAGATCAACTGATGAATAGTTCACTGTCAAAACTGGAGAAAAGCTTACTGAAAGAGACGGGCGGCGGCAGTTGGAGAGGGTTGGCGGCGGCCAGCGGTGGCTGGCAAAGGCCAACAGCGGCTGGCAAAGGGGAGGTGACGTCCGGTGAGGGCGCGCAGAGGTCGGGCCAAGGTGGTCAGAGGTCTACGCGGCAGCAGTAGATGGTGGCGACGGACAGCGAATGGAGAAGACCAGTGGGCGGCGGCGACAGAGAGGGTCAGATCAGAGAGGTTGCTACGTTCAGATGAGGAGATGCAGATGTAGATGCAAAAGAGAGGTGATGCTAAACCCTAACCCTAAGCTCTGATACCATAATAGAAGGGAAAATTTGTTCTACTGTATTATTTAAATGAGTTTATTGTACAAGATAATGTGGTTAAATAGGCTAAACCTAGTAACCCTAAAACCCTAATAAGATAAAAGGACAAAAATACTCTTAAAGTAAGAACAAATAACTAAATAAGTTATACTACGTTTATAGACACACCTATATGAGTGTGGCAGTGGGGTCACTACTGTGAGATATTAAGCTAATCTCTAAAGACACTCATAGAAACGAGATATGTGCGCATGGCCGTCTAACTAAGAACCATGATTGTTTCCCTTACTCTGTGTGTGGTAACTAGTAAGCATAATTTTGATGTCAAGGGCCTAGTTCAAGACTTTGTTCACTATGGTTCTTCAAACTGAAACTTGCTATTACTAAGTGTATGTTCAAGTCTGGAAGACACTTGTACCAATTTCGCAGTAAAAACACTTTTGTAAAATTTTAAATTATGTGAGAGATTGTTATAGTAATTTAATATTTTACTTTTAATAATGTGTCCAGATGAAAGGACTGCATGAATCTCTGGATGGACGCATAACTTCTCTGGAAAGGTTAAAGGAGATTGAAGCTTCAAAACCTGTGGAAGCAGCAGATTAGATGGCTCTGGGGATTTGCTGCTGAAGTTTTAAGATGTAGCCTTTCAGGTTCCTTTACAGACCGAGTCTTCAATTTTATTTTACTATGGAAGCAGCAGATTAGATGGCTCTGAGGTTTTGCTGCTGGTGTTTTAAGATGTAACCTTTCAGGTTCCGTTACAGAAGGATTCTTCAATTTTATTTTACTATCTCACACCGCGCAAGAAACTCTCTTTTGTTTGCTTGTTTGATTACTTGTGAACACGATAAAAACTTTGGCTTGTCGAGATTATAAACACCCTTCATATTTACCATGTGACTCTATGAGCGATACGACATCCTCTCTTGTGCAAGGTCTGGTTTCTGCTGCCCGTTCCATGCATTGGACTGTTAAAAAATCTAGCGGTTTTTCTGGCTTCTATTGTCCATCCATATTCCAGAAACTGAGTTACTCCTCTAGGAAGCAAATACAATCATCAGTTTTCTGCAACTCCTTTATCCAGGATATACCGTCTTTGAAGTAGCGGTATAATCTTTGGGTATCGAAAACCGAGTGATATGACTCAGTAGCTGTAGAAACCACAATCCCCCGTCGTCCGACTCGAGTATCCGTTTTCTGACTTCATGATTAAACACAACATGAGATAGAAAGTTACAGAAGGTTCCTGTTAGCGCTTGGCACTTCATTTTTTTGGTTATCTTTTTGCTGTTTTACTTACTTCGAACTGCTCTGTAAAACTGCGTTTGAGAAATTTCTCGGAAGCCACTTTTTAGCACACAACAAAGAGCCAGAAAATATGTTTTTGAAATTTGTAAGACAGTTTTTGCAAAAAAAGAAAATTAGAAAACAGTGTTTCTGAGTTTTACGTTTTATTTTTTCGGGGAAAATAAAAAAGCTGATACCACGCGTGTATCTAATAATTTCAGATATATTCATTTCTAAATGTGTCTATAAGGTCTATGTTCGTAGCATTAGTGTTTATTTTTTTCCATTATTGTGGTGCCTGGCATAAAGGAGGCGGTACTAACTGGTGGTACGCAATTGATATTTATGCACAGGACACATAAAATCCGAGAGCATATAATGAGATGAGGGTGTTTCCTTTGCGGAGGCGGCTTATTAGTCCTTGTGGTCCATGCCTTCGTTGCTTTCCATTTGTCTTTTTCTTGGGACTACGTGGTTGTCGCTGTCTCCCTCCCCTCTCTCTCTCTCTCTCTCTCACACACACACACAGTCTCTCCTTTACCAATACAATTTTTTGTGCAATATTTTAGATACATATGTGTGCTAATTCATCCGATGCATATAGAATTTATAAAATAATACAAAATTCTAAGTGCGTCGATTGGTTTCAGACGTATTTATCTTTGAATCTATGCACAAAAATTATGCGTAGCAAATTTGCTCGAAAGAATATCATATGTTGCAGCTTACAAAACAGCAGGGTATTTGCTCGGCCGAGTGTAGAGAATGATGCAAGAGAGGATGGACTGTTTTAAGTTAGAGAAATTCTAGAAATATAATTTTTCAGACATAGATCTAGATATAGATGTATTTTGAATCATCAAATACACATGGGGTT
>JABCMJ010014851.1:0-61511 GCA_014822125.1 Arbutus unedo | reverse complement strand
AAAAAAATAATAACAAATTTGAGTTAAACATTGCTCAGACCCGCTTTTATAAAAAAACAAATTTCCTAACCCTTTTTTAACAGAAACTAACGGCAGGGGGGAAAGAGTGTAATAGTTTCAAAAGCAGGGGAGGTCAGTGCATTTTCTCAAACCACAGGGGAGGTGGCTGCAATTGTCAGAAACCTCAGGGGAGGTCAGTGCATTTTACCCGTTTTAGTTTTTTATCAATCAAAACTATAGAATGTTAACGAGAGAAGGAAATGTGTTGAATAGTTTGCAACGTAGGGGAGGCCAGTGCATTTGTCAAGACTTTAGGGGTGGTCCATGCATTTGTTAAAAACTTCGGATGTCAGTGCAATTTACCCCTTTTAAAATTCACGATCTCCCCGGAATATCTAACATCTGTCTGGTTCTGAAATCATGAAGCAAACATTGCTTCGCATCATTCGGTCTTCTTCCAATTCAATCACCGTCTCTCCCCAGCCCCTCTTCCGCTCTTACCAATTGCTGACAAAATCTGAATCCATTCACACTCTACAAGAAGACCCAGATTCAATTGTGAACACCATATGTAATTCATTGCGTAAAGGCCTAAACTGGGACTCACTGAGCAGGAAATTCGGTTCAGTTGAGTTAACCAATTCAATCGTTGAAAAAGTACTATTACAACTGAAGGAGCCCATCGATGCAAAACGGGCTCTGGGTTTCTTCCACTGGTCAGCTCAGCAAAAGCAATTCAAACACGAGATTTCAACTTACAGTATTGCTATTCACTTATTAGTCCGATCAAAGCTCATCAGGGATGCTCGAACTCTGCTCCAATCAGTTGTCGAGAACCGGGTTTCGGGTAATTCTTCGAATTTCGCAGTTGTTGATTCACTTCTTATTAGTTATAGAAGTACGAATTCAATTTCTTTGGTTTTTGATTTGTTGGTTCAAACTTATGCAAAGTTGAGGATGATTGACATTGCTTTTGATGTTTGTCGATATTTGGATGGACATGGGTTCTGTTTGCGTGTCGTTACTTATAATACATTGATTGATGTAGTCCAAAAATCTGATCAGACCAATCTGGTTTGGAATGTTTACGAGCATATGATCCAAAAGAGAACATACCCAAATGCAGTAACAGTGAAAATCATGGTTAGTGCATTGTGTAAGGAAGGGAAGTTGCAAGAATCTCTTGACATGTTGGATAGAACTCATGGGAAGAGATGCCCTCCTGCTGTGATTGTTAACGCTAGTTTGGTCTTTAGGATATTGGAAGAGGGAAGAGTTGAGGAAGGAATGATATTGTTGAAAAGGATGTTGCAAAAGAACATGATTCTTGACACCATTGCTTCTTCTTTAGTTATTCATGCTAGGGTTAAGCTTGGGAGTTTAGACTCTGCATGGATGGTGTATGAGGAAATGCTCAATAAAGGTATTTGTGCAAATCCTTTTGTGTATACTCTTTTCATAGGTGCGTATTGCGAGCTGGGGAGGGTTGAAGACGTGATTCACTTGATGCAAGAAATGGAAAACGTGAGTTTGAAGCCATATAACGTGACTTTTGATCATCTCATAGTGGGTTGCTCTCGAGCTGGAAGATTGGAAGAAAGCTTAAAATTTTGTGAGAAGTTGATGCAAATGGGTTTTGTTCCTAGTTGTTTTGCTTTCAACGAAATGATTGGAAAGTTAGTTGAAACGGGGAGAACCAAGCAGGGTAATGAGATGCTAACCAATCTGTTAGATAAAGGGTTTCAACCTGATGAGATCACGTATTCGCAGCTTATTGCTGGCTATGCTAAAGAAGGAAACATTGAGGAAGTTCTCAAGTTGTACTATGAAATGGAATACAAATCCCTCTCTCCTGCTTCGTCAGTTTTCGAATCTTTGGTTAGTTGCCTTTGTCAACGTGGGAATTTGGACGAGGCAGAAAGATATCTGAAGATGATGAGGGATCGATCGATACCACCATCTTCATGTACTTATGAGACAATGATGTCCGGCCACCATATGAAGGGGAACAACATAAGAGCTCAGCAGCTTTCTGATGAAATGGTTGCAGAAGGATTGAAGCCCGATAGTCGTGTTTCCTGTTTAGTGCAGGGGAGGGTTTAAGGCACGATTCACTTGATGCAAGAAATGGAAAATGCGGGTTTGAAGCCATATAACGATACTTTCGATCATCTCATAGTGGGTTGCTCTCGAATTGGAAGATTAGAAGAAAGCTTAAAATTTTGTGAGAAGGCGTTTTGGTCCCAGTTGTTTCGCTTTCAAGGAAATGATTGGAACGCTCATTGAAATGGGGAGAACGAAACAGGCTAAGGAGATGTTAACCAATCTGCTAGGTGGAGGGTTTCAACCTGATGAGATCAAGTATTCGCAGCTTATTGCTGGCTATGCCAAAGAGGGAAACATTCAGGAAGTTCTCAAGTTGTACTATGAAATGGAATACAAATCCCTCTCTCTCGGTTCATCAGTTTTCCAATCTTTGGTTAGTTGCCTTTGTCAACGTGGGAATTTGGATGCAATGAGGCAGAAAGATTTCTGAAGATGACGAGGGATCCATCGATACCACCATCTTAATGTACTTATGAGACCATGATTTCCTGCCACCATATGAAGGGGAACAATACGAGCTCGTCAGCTTTACGAGGAAATGTTTGCAGAAGGATTGAAGCCTAAGGGCCCGATTGGATGCCGCTTTAGTTTTTAGTGTGTTAAATAAGGTAGGATGGCCTACATTAATGTGATGTTTAAGGAGTGTGTTAAATAACCCAGTGATTGGATGAAGGGTGTATTAGACAACGAAAATGTGTATTAAATTGTCAGAAGACATTTTTGCTCTCGCTATGAATTTAATGTATTATATCAAAAATAATATACACTTATATATAATTTTACATGTGTTTATAATATATATATATATATATATATATATATAAAATATTTTATATGTATGTATTTATATTTCTACTTATAATATAAGTATATATTTTATATGTATGTACTTATACACACACTACAAGTATATATACTTATTATATAAGTATAATATATGCGTATATTTATACTTATATATATATGTGTGTGTGTGTGTGTATTTACACTTATACACACATACACTTATAATGTAAATGTGTGTGTGTATGTGGGGTCGGTTTCATATACCAACACTTTTTTAAACTACTATTAGACCAACATTTAAATTCTTCATTTCTGATTAAATTAATCATCTGAACATTTCAATGTGTTTCAAACATGTTTTTAAGGATATCCGTGAGAAATCAGCTCAAAATATTACCGAAAAATAATTGATCAAAGTAGTGGTTCAAAATACTGACAAAAATTGTTTTATGAATCATTGCTTGGATCAAGTTCTTTTTCGGTAATATTTTGAGCTGATTTTTCGCGGGTATCACTAAAAACATATTTTAAACACATTGAACGGTCTGGATCATTAAAATTTAATTAGGAATGAAGAGTAAAAGTGATGTGTGTGTATCATTTTTAAAGTTTTTTTGCCCATCATGGGTTAGAGGTGGGCCCAGCCTTAACTAAGATTTGTGTTAACTAAAGCACCACTTAAGGCACCATCCAATCCAATCCAATCAAAGCCTTGTTTACTGTTTAGCATTTTAGCGAGTCTAATGTCAAGCCTGATCTTTGGGTAGTCTCCACTAGCAATTTATGAAACCAGCCTCCCCGGGGAAGATGGTGAGGAAAAGTATTATCGCCTGGCCATCTATTCCATCTTGTAGATTCTCTAAGTTGGGCCGACCAATGCCTACATATTTCTTTCTCAATACTCCAGTGCTCTTTCCTAACCAGCTTTCTCTGTAGAGAAGCACCTGGACGTACCAATTGTTCTATTAGTATATTTGGTGAGCAACTGCGTCTTTTAAGGCAAATCTGCTCAAAGGAAGCTTTGAGTTTCCCCTGGGTTTCTGGAGGGATGTACAAGCATAGTTATGTAATTAGAATCAAGATCTTCTCACCTCTCTATTATTTACCCGTACGAGTTTATCCAACCTGCAAAGAATCTGAGGTGGAGTTCTATACTTGGTATGCTGTGTTGCCTCTTGGTGAGGTCTGAGGATAAAGTTTTTAAGAAGGGAATAGGGAGGCCTGCAGTGTGCGGGAGTTGGACCCATCCTAGGCTTGTTGATTTGATTAGAGCCGTTAACTTGAGTTCATTTCTACTTTGTTGTCCAAGAAGAGAGTCTGTGCATGGTCACACAGATGTGTTTGGAAAATATTTTTCATACGTACGTAAGACGCACAAAATAATAAAAATTCCACATATATTGAACGGCTTTAAACATCTCCATGTCCTGTCTTGTACATCAAAATTTGTAAACGTAACATTTTCCTTTCATGAAAAATAATAAGTCGGATTGAACATTGATAGTTACAAGATCAAAACACATTTGTCTTAAAATATCGGACAGGTAATATGATTACAAGAATAAACAAGCAGCTTTATGTAATTTAATCATATATAGAATAAGCTCTACATAATTCAATCATGTGGTTATTGATATGATTATCGAGACTTATTTTTTTGCATAAACGACAACTCATTTAGCAGAAGAAAATAAATTATTTGAATCATAAAGTTGGAAGATGTCAGAGGTTGATATTTGCATTGGAATTTGTATTCCCTTGAAATATTCCCCTAAATCAGGAAGACAATACACATTCGGATTTGGGAACATGAGGAAGCCCTGGAGCTGAGCTCAACCTGGCACCTTATATATCTAGGCTTTCAAACTTACAAAAAAAAATTGGACTAACTTCAAAATTAGGACGGTGAAAATCATCTGCGATATATAGCTAGAATTGCGTATTGGCTCCATTCAATCAAACTGTAAATGAGAACATCCCCTTGCTGACCTGTGACAACAAAAGTACTAATCAGAAGTTTGAGCTCCAGATTCTACAGATTGCCAGTCTTCAATTCAAACTCTTTGACGGGACTGAAAAAATGACGAGTCTTGATAAGTCAAAGAAACCAAAGTGAAAAACAATCAAGGTACGAGCCTTATGCACACACGAGTTTAATGACAACCCTAGCTTTGAAATTTACCTATATCATGTACACACGGGTTTAATTACAACCCTAGCTTACAAATTTAAGAAGGGAAATTTAAATAACATAAGAGCCCATGGAAGCAGATGCTAAAATAGCACATCAAGTGTTCTAGAGATAAATGAGTGCACTGAATCCACAACCAAACTTGATTGTTGGGCTAATTTCCAACAGGGTTTTTTGGTGCAATTGGTGATGTAACACAGGTTCTATCATGAGAGAGAGAGAGATTTAATTCCATTGAATAGGGCTTTGCATTTATCAATCCCCTAAACAAACTGTACAGGGTCAATCTAGAACACTATTCTCAAAGTGCTTTGGGTACTCAATCAAGAATTGAATCAAAAAAAGAAAGGCAGAGGGGTTTAAATTCAATGCGGCTACCTGTATGGGGCCGAATCTGCCTCCGAAAGATTATACGGATTGACAACCGCCACAACTTATGAGAGAAAAGTTGTACAACTGAGCCACACGGGAAATGTTAACAACTGGGGTTGTGGACATCCACCGGAAAATGTTCAGCTCTGCAAAATACCAACAACTTAAACCTATTCCGAGACCAAAACTGTTGCTCTGAGGAAATCTAAGCGTTTTTTAGTGAGAGTTAATTTCTCTTCTGTTTCTGCTGCCTTTTCTCGAACCCCACGTACGATTTCCTCTGGAGCTTTCTCTACAAACTGCAGAAAATGAAATAGAGGTTGTGAGAGGAAGGTTGGGAAGGTATGTACAGCAAACAAGGGAAAGAACCAATAATTCTTTACGTTGCATGTAGGAGACGTTCACTGGTATGTAACATATGTTATTTGCTACGCGAGTGGGAATAGCACCCCTTTTTTCAAGAGAATGGTGCAATTTCAAAACCAATTACAAAATGAGAAATTGTGAGTCCTGAAGCTTTGAAGTATACCGTATAAAGGCCAGGCAGGACTCTGAAGTTTCCATTCGTTTATTATTTGGACATAGTATAAAGTATCCTGTTCCAAGGAGCTTTTTCCTCTTACAAATATCTTATTATCATTGTGCAACTCAAGATCAGGACTTCTAACCGTTAATTTACTGGCCCAAAGGACTAATGCAGAAATAGAACATGAAATCTAGCAACAGATCCTTTTCTTTATGCAACTATGAAGGGTTCCGACAACCAGGTTACGTCTCCTAACCCAATCTCCGTGCTGCAAAATGAAGCCTGTGTTTGCACAGTCGACACTGTTTGTACTGACTAATCAGACAGTCTTTTTCCTTGTCAATATACAAGGAGGATTTTAAGAAACAGTCTGTGCCCTACTGCAGTTTTTATCCTTTTCACAATATTGTAAAAGCAGGAAAGCAAAGTTATTTTCATGCACTTCAAGGAAAGATAGTATTTAGAAATAAGTTTAATCAGACATCATACTTTAGGAGAACTCAAACGAGCAACAACCGCATCATACTCTGCTTGCATTTTTGAAAAGCGCTTCGTGAGGCGCTCCAATTCGGATGAGACATCTACCATATCAGCAAGAGGAAGATATGCTTCTAGACCTTCACCAACAACAAGATGGACCGATTGATTTGCATCACCTGAAGAATAATTGTTTGTGTTACATGCATCACGTGGTAACAAATCAATGTATACCCTTGAATCAACGGATGAAAGTAGAGTCAACATGTAAACAACATGCAACAAAGTTTGGTCAAGATAGAACTAAGTTCTAAGTAAACTCACCTGGTGCAGACTCCACAAAATGGACATTCTGCAAATCTAGCCTGGAAAGAAGAGCTAAAACTTCCTTCTCATTCTGCAAAAAAGCAATTGTCATGATTCATATATATTCAGATGTTTCTTTCAATGGCCACAGAAAGTACATAAATCACTAGGAAGTCACAAAATGATAGCCCCCTTATAAAAGCCGGATACTATTGACTCTCTCCCTAGTATAAATTCTACTAATAGGATTCACGGTGCCAATGGGCATTCCCCTATACATTGAAAAAGCGAATATAGTAAGCAGCCTACCAACTCCTTTCAACTACATAGGTCTCAACTCATATCTCAAATTTAGTAAGGCAGCCAAACTCCTAGTGTTCAGTGTTCCCACCAATTGTTTTGGGTCTCTGAGAGGCCAATGTACGCTTCTCCAAAGCCCAAATTCCTTCCTCAGCCCTCACTTTCAAAATTCTTCCTTACGCAACATCCTCAGATCTCCCTTCATTTTCTTAGCCAGAGTTGATTTTAACATCCTCCCCCCGCCACACATGCCCCAGAACCCCCACCCCCCCCCCCCCAAAAAAAAAAAAAAATCTGCTGGAAATGCCATATAAAGCCACATATTCCCCCACTTTCAAACAAAAAGAGTGATATGAACTTGCACCGGCCTCGATGGAGCACAACATACCACCCTGTAAAATGCTCCTCATTATCCATGTAAACCAAAAACCTGTTAGCCCAAAATGAAGACAGAACCCATTGAAGTTCCCATTGACAGGAGTTCCATTAACCTGAGAACATTCAGAAACTCCATGGCCCTATTATGGGAAACGCACCTCAATGGATCAACCGCTCTAAAGGCCGCCAACACCTCTATGGTTGTGACTCACCTGATCATCCACGGGTCCAAATACCCTCGTCTTTGTACCCGCCAATACCATCCTTCACCTATCAGAATAAGCATCACGTGGACAAAATACCTACATGGCTTGATTCTAATTCTGCACTCTAAATCCACAGACAAGCACCGCCAATTCTTCCCCTTACATCTTCTCCCCCTCCCTCCAAAAAACTAAGATTTAAAAAATAATAATAATAATAAACAAATCTCTTAACAATCTTCTCCAGAAAGAATTTTAATTAGTAATTTTCTCGTTCTGCCATAAATTACCTAGCTAGCACAATAACTAGCAAGAAAAACCAGATACTTACCGAAACATACTGTATGACTTCAGAATTTGCAACTATAGATGCAGATATACGCCTAGCGGGCTCAACAGAGTATTCTGCTCGAGCATTGCGAATTGCTCTTGTCTGAGACTCAGAAGACACAATAGCCAATAGTTACTAAACTTCCACAAAAGATGTTTCCACAAGGGCAGTGTGCCACTGTGCCAGTGAGGAGATGCTGAGGGAAAAGTAAAAATAGTATTGGACTCACCAAAGCTTGTAAATTCTCGAATCGTTTTACTGAGTTAGCATCCCTTGGAAGTGAAGTCTGTGGCCAACATGATACTATAAGAGCTTCTTTCCTATTTGGGAGTGCCTGTTGGTAATTAAAAACCTCATGAATTTACGGAAGCGTCCAAAGACGAGAAAAAAGAAAAAGATAAACAACACAGCATCAAAGAAAAAAACACCAAGAGGCACTACAGAACTAACTCTGAGATCTAACCACAACCCTAGCGAAGAGAGAGACAGAAAATTTGCTTGACAAAAAAGAGGAAAATTTCCGTGCTTCAAGAGCCGCGTATAAAGGTTTTGCAGACTATAATGTTCAGAAGTGTTAATAAATAGGTCTGCAGACTATAATAATCATGAACTTTGATCAACTAATCCATACCATGGGCACAAATCAAATTAAGCCTGGTGTCCCAGTCAAATGAATGGCTGCATCAATCCGTTTTGGATATTCTCCCATGAAGGGCTATTTCAAATTAGTTTTTACCATACCATCCCATGTCGATCCAGAAAATGGTCGGCATAATGATACTCTCTCATTTATCACAGTACATATAAATCAACTTGTAAAAGTGTTGTAGATTAAATAGGACGAGCCACTAAATCTTAAATGCTTGCAACCAGAATCAACAAGTTTACCTGCCACAATTCTTCAGTTACAAATGGCATGAAGGGATGCAGCATTTTCAAGATATTTTCAAAAACATACAGAAGAACTGCCTGTGCTATTGAAGCAACGGATTGGCCTTCTGATTGGTACAGGCGAGCTTTACTGGCCTCAATATACCTAAGAAAAAACGGAAAAATATCAATCACCACAAGGGAAAAAAAAGGGAAATGGATCGTCAATTGCATGTGTAAGGGGGCTAAGAAGCACGGATACAAACAAGGGATATGTATACAGCATGACATAGGCATGCCAACGTGGAAATAAGGACACGAACACCACATGTATACGTATAGATAAATATATTCTGTGTGTAAACTTGGAAATAATGACTAGATTATTTATGTCTTATAAGTACATTACAGTATTTCAGTGAAGCTATCGAGACATAAAATTAACATACCAATCAGCAAAATCACCCCAGAAGAAATCATATACTTCTCTTCCAACATCTCCAAAGAAGTACTTGTCATAACTTGTGGTGACTGTGTCAACAAGCATATGAAGTTTTGAGACCTGATTATTTGACGAACTATCAAGTCAATAACAGATGAAGCATGGATTGGCACTGCGTAAAAGGAATTACAAGTATTTTCTTACCACCCAACACTCTGGTAATGGTAGCCTAAGCAGAGATTCCTCAAGATCAAACTGCAAAAAGATTAACTGTATCAACATAAGCCTAGAACACTGCCCTACCCTACCGAAGTGAACACGTGATGGGCAAGGAAATAGAAACTCCTCTGTCAACGGGTAATCTGTATGAAAGAATGCCATAGCCAATGCACAGTTCATTTTTGCTATTAAATTCCAAACCTGACCTGGTTTTACCAAAAGAATTGGAGAAAACTAAGCAATCAAATGGCAGAAAATGAATGACTCCTGACATGCTACAGTTCATTATTATGTAGGAAAAGGCTCATCTTTATTAGTTGTCAATGAAAAGGATTCCACACAAATGCTGATACCAAGTATGAGCAGTCCTTTCCAGTTTGTAGTGCATGCGGCCTGATCTGTTATGGCGTCACCAGAGTGGAGGAATTCCCCGAGACCACCAAGTCTATCTCCTCTCTCAACACACAAGCAATTTTTAAGAGTTGCACTTGATTTGTAAAAACCACGTACCAAACAAAAAACCCCAAGCTTTATGCGTTGGCTTCCCTAACCCTACCAACACATGGGGTGCCTATTTCATTTCCAACCATTTAGTATATTAGCAATAAGCCTACAGTTACCAGATCTGTGCTATGGAAGGACACGAAAAGCAGTACCAGAACAAAACAAGGGTTCCTAATTCCAGCTTTTAAGACCTTAACAAAAAGCAGTACCATTTGCTATTATTTGATGCTTTATCATCATAATGGTACGACTCCATTCCGGTCAAAAGATCAAAGTTTGTTACACAGTAAAATTACTAACCTAACGTTACTTCCACCAAAGATAATTTACAAGACCACTTCAATGCGAGAAAGAACAAACCTTATACGCCAACAAAGCTTCCCAAGCAAAACTATCACTTTGACTTGGCAGATTCTGCAACACAAATTTGCCAGCATTCCACAATTTGTTAGTGAATGCCTTGTTGGCTGTCAATCTCTCCATTGACAAGTTTAGATCCTGCAAGAAGTAAGTGGCGTAGTTGTATTGGTTAGAAACCAGGCAGGTACACATATAGTGAGCCACGGACATATAGAATTTATTTGAGGCAAGAGACAAACCTGACCAGCAGATCCTAACGCAATTGTGAATCGCAAAGCATCAGTGCCATATTCCTTGATTGTGTCAACTGGATCTATGACATTTCCCAATGTTTTGGACATTTTCCGCCCCTGGGGACAATTCGTCACATAAAAAATTTAAACAGTTACAACTATCAAAGAAAAAAAAGAGCAAAGAGCAAGTCAGTGTGAAAAAGCATGCTAGAATGGTGTGTGGCAGTTATGACATCAAATGAAGGGCCAACACAAATCTAGAAGAAGAAAACAATGATACCTTTTTTCTGCGGGTAAAAATCATTGGTCATGTGACTAGGTAACATTGAAGTTGAGCTTACATGCATTTTCAAGTACGCAATACAATTCTGGGATTACTTCTCTACCCACATTTGGCTAAACTAGTTTTCTTAGGTTCATCTCAGAACCAAGTCCAAAGATTCATCATCAATAGCAGGGAACAAACCCGATTGATAATTCCAGTACATTATTCGAAACCTAGGCTCCATCACGCCAGCTTTTGAAATGGAAGGGAGAATCTTGAAGTTACTCTTCTATGGGATTCTAACAAGCTGTTCATCATTTTGAAAAGTATCATGGCCATTTATTTGTTTAATCAGCTGACAATTTCATTACAAGGAGACAGGTGCAAGAAGGGAAAGTATTAACAACAGTAATGTGAAAAAGTAAGGAAGAGACAGATTGAGGGACATCTGGAATCAAAAAGCTTAAAAATGCTCACAAAGTTACACAACTAATACTGCTCTTCATAGCACTTTGTGTGATGCTAAAACTTTAAAAATCCTCGCACATTAAAGCAAGCAAAAACAGAAATTTGGCCATGTCGTTTTCCACCCGAAAGGTGAAACCTCTAAGTGCTAACCAGTCTATTACTTCCAACAAAATCACCAGCATGCTATGATTTGTTTAAATAGACAGAAGTACACGTTCATGGATTTGTTAGAAACATGAAGGTGAGCATCTGCCAGACAGGTTTTCCCTAGAAAGGCTAAGAAGACAGCCATACCAATGAAGGTAAACGAGGGCAGCAATGATGAGGACAGCATTCAAAGCTCTCCCCGAATTGATAATCTTCAAGACTACAAGTATGAATTAAAAAACTATTTTCATTTTCTTTATCGTTTGTTAAAAATAGATTCTCATTAGCAATATCATTATGGAACAAGCAGCCTGAATTGAGCGTTTCTCACTTGTGAATCTCGAATAAGCCCATGCAGATAAACATTTGAAAAAGGAACAGTTCCGGTGAATTCAATCCCCATCATCACCATGCGTGCCACCCAAAAGAACAATATGTCATGCCTGTCCAAATGTGGCAGTCATGTCAGTCTTGCCGCAACAAGTACATAACTGTTTAAATATGGAAGTTGGTATCAACCTTGAAGTCAGATAACAGCATAAAGTCGGAAAGATAACCTCTTAAAAAAGGTTGAAAAAGAAAATACAAGCAATAAAATAACTACAGTCACTCTCAATATTCGCTATCTTCCATTGCACAAAAGGTCCGCCTATGTAACAAACATGGGCCCACAGAATCAAATCTGAGAGCCTTTTTCCAAACCTGGTACCCCAATTCAGATTTCTACCGTCCTCAGCCATGAAGATATTGAAGTCTAACATCAATAACCAAACCAAACCGGGCCATAATTCTCAATCAATTGGGGTCAGCTACATGAATCTGTTATCTCCAATGAGCTCTGTCGAGGGTATCGTATTCTGGTCAGTGCATCTCATTAGAATCATTCATAATTGGATTCATGTCATAAGTATCGAACGGGATCTTTTACAAGCTCGATGTCAGCTAAAAAACGCACAACCTTCCTCCTTTATCCGAGCTTGGGACTGGCATTGTGGAAGGTAGCACTTTAAGCATGACACGGCCAAAGTTGATGTCTAACATCAAGGTACTTTATTTATCACGTATTTCCAAGGCGGCTGACAATCATTTTTCTATTTGGACATGATAAGTTTTGAGTTACAGACATCACAAAGCTACATCATTAGGAAAGGGGAGTTCAATTTATTTCACATGAACAGCCTTAAGTTTGGGCTAAATTTTCCAAATCATGCACTATACTGCACCAAGAAACCACATTAAAGAAGAAGAAAAGGCAAGAAACAAGACATCATAATACAGAAAAGGAGGAGCTTACCCAGTTTCAAGTACTGTGGTTGGATAGAAGTGCTTAAAATCTTCAGCTGAAGTATCCGGCCATCCCAGAGTACTAAACGGCCATAACCCGCTGCAGATGAAAGCAAGAAAGATGGGTTTAGTCAAACAAGTTATTTACATATCACAGAGATACACACATAAACAGTATGTGCAAACGTATAGTTATTGTTCCTGCGCAAGACATGTTACCAACATGCCAAAATTTGGAACCTCTAAATGAATTATAGGCCAAGAATGAGGAAACTGGCTTGTGTCCACTAATGCAACAATCCAGAGCTAACAACATGCAGGCCCTATCTCTAGACTAATGGTCACTGGTCAGCATTGCCAATTATTTAGAGTCATATTTCAGGACTCACTTAGAATACAATAAAGGCATGTTGTTGCAATATCTTCTAAATATTAGTAAAAAGGATACTGATCCCTAGGCCATCTCATCTTTGTTTTCTTCTTTTTCCTCCAGTGGCCCTATTGTGTGTGCATCAGTGCATGAGATGGATGTGTGCAAAGAGTGTGTCAGCTTGGGGGAATGGGGCTATAAGGATTTTCAGAGTTCTAAATTCTTAAGCTATTTGAGAATATTTTTGTATGATTCAAATGAAAGATGAACACTGTTTCACAAACCAGTACACAGCATATCAGTTCTATCTAAGTTGATAATTACTGCCAGAACTGAACTTTGAGAGCTTGATATTAAACTTATTGGCAATCTGCGATGCAATAAATTATAAATCCCATAAAGCATCTTCAAGAATAAAAGCCCAAAACTACATTGATAACATTACAAAGAGTCAAAGACAAATCAATATAAAAATGTTTGCTCAAAGTGAACTATGAAAGATCTCCATTGGGATGGTGGACTGGTGGAAGATGGAAAGAAAAAAACAGTCATCCATCATGTTTACACATTTTCCAGATACAGCGGTCAACCAAATTTGGCTATTGTCAAAATCTGCTGACAAGTATTCGATTTCTTTTTTTGACAAAACGTTTTCTTTCCCAACAAGATTTAAGACAATAATGGTATCTCAGCAAAGCTTCAATTCACTTCACAATAAAAAATGTTTCATGAGCTTAGAGGATAAAATTCCATAGGAAACATGGAGGGCTCTGGAACCTAAAAGGTATAGTTGAGTAAACGTTTCTGCAGTAATTTTCCTACACCCAATTAATACAACTAATTTTTCCACTACAATTTGATCAACCAATCTGTAATATGAGATTATGCACAGGAAACACCCAGACAAACAAAAAAGCAGTTTAATGTATAGTGGACGATGCAGTTTCCAAAGGCGAAACAATAATTAGAAGATTAACCATTATCTGTTCTTCTAAAAGAAAATAGGGATGCTACAAAAATAAGACCCAAATAGGCGGCAAAATGTAGTTTCAACTGTATGTCCAATCTAAAGAGGAGAATCAAATACCAACTTGGAATGAAGACTCTCCAGGATTGGGAAATTTAGCATAGCTAATTATTTAGCTGTTCTGGTAAGAATATTAAAGCATGTGAAAAGATTAGTGTGGGTTTGTGTGTCAACCTTGAGAACCAAGTGTCGAGAACATCAGGATCCTGATATATATCCACATTTCCATACTTCTCACGAGCTTTGTCAAGAGCTTCTTTGGCACTCCTAGCAACTATATAATCCTCTTCAGAGTCTTTTCCCTCAATGTACCAAACTGGTATACGGTGTCCCCACCACAATTGTCTGCTGATACACCAATCTTTGATGTTTGATAGCCAATGGTTATATATCTGTAGTCACAATGCCATACAAACGTTAGCTAAAGGTGGCAGTGTTCAGTGCAAATACAATGCAGTTCAGGTAGAAGAAACAACTGAAGGTAGACATGAATGATGTCAAGCCATGGCATGATAATAACTCTGCTGAGATATCCAGGTGACATACATTCAAAGATCATTTATGAGGTCTGGCGAAGATGAAAAAAATCCAAAAAGATGGGGAGGCAATAAGTAAGAATGTAGCAATTTCAAGGTAAGCAGCTATTGGAAGTCTGAGGTTGACATGGTGACAACTGACAAAAACTAGGAAAACAGAAAAGGAGACCAAAAGTAATCAAGCTGACGTCAAATGAATATCATATACATACCTTCTCAAATCTTTCAGGCATAATAGTCAATTCTCCCGTCTCAACAGCTTTAAGGGCCTTTTCAGCTAAAGGCTCCATGGTTACAAACCATTGCTTACTCACCAGAGGCTCTATTATCTGATGAGTATAAATTACGGGTGAGAATAATCCCAGCAAAAATACGCATCTATTCTGCCAAGCTTATTTGGTTTATTTCGAAGAACAAAAGCAGATAGCTATGGGAAGTTGGGAACATACTTCTCCACCACGCTGTGATCTGGGAACTCGTAATGTGTGGGGTTCCTTTTTGGCAGCTAAACCTGTCTCCTCAAGTTCTGTCCATATCTTTTTCCGTGCTTCAAAGCGATCAAGGCCACTGATTTTGAAATGTCTATTTAGCTAAAATGTGAAAATACTTATCCACTAATGTCTCAATGACCTAATAATGTCATCACACAAGATTACCAATACAGTCCCGCAACTTCATTAAGCGTGCCATCCTTATTCATGACATTAAGTATAGGAAGACCCAGCTTACGAGCAAGAATGTAGTCATTGTGATCATGCCCGGGGCTTATCTTCAACACACCAGTTCCAAAGTCCTTATCGACGTACTGTGACAAAAGCAAGAAAGTACATTCAGAAATCAAGTTATTCACTAGAATGAATTTGAATGATTTAAGAATTAGCCACACGGGACAAAACCACGACACAAGTGATAAATCCACAAAAACATAAAGAAAGAAGACGAGAGAAACAACATTGAACAACTATAGCAAAAGGAAATGGGATAAAAAAAAAAAAGAAGAGAAAGAAGAAAGGGAAGTTCTAATGCAGCCCAGGAGGCGGACATCAGCTTCCATAAGCTTTGTAATGAGTGAAAAGTGCTTTGAAATGCATAGAATGCTCAGAAATGTGCCCAAATTTCCTCGAAACTCTGCTTATTATTGCATTTTCTCACCTAAATGACTGCCCAGTGGGAAGTTGTTAGCACGACCCTTCCACAAATCACAATGTACGACTTTGTGAGGCCCTTTCATAGACCTTTTGCTTACAGGCCCAAATGGAAACAAGAAAGACAAAAACATTCCCACACTTGCACCGCAGGAGATGTCAATTACAGGTGTGAAAAAAGTAATCAAATGAGAAACCCATCCATTCTCTTTCCTGTTTCTTTTGGCCCAAAACATGGGTTTTGAGTCTTTTGACATAGAAGCAAGGCGGCATTTTTAACAATCAAAGGCCGTATAATATAAGTTACAGATAATACCGTCCTTTGAGGCTTCCGCATAAGCTTACAAATCTTTGTGTCTTAAAATTAATTTATCCTATGTCATTTAAAAAAATGCTAATCAATGAAATCATTTGATTCAGGAAAAAGCAGCCTCATGTTGACAACAAAAGAAAACTATAAATCAATGGCAATTGCGGTTTTACCTTGTCAGAGATAATAGGGACATGACGACCAAATGTCAGTGGTACAATAGCCTGCCTTCCAATATACTTGGAGTAACGCTCATCCTGCATTGTAGTTATCACAAAAGCATTTTCAAGGAACCTTTTCAAACAAAAGCTCGGGAAATCACATGCAACTAATGAAAACCAGAAGAAGAGAGATAAGAAACAATAATTCTCTAAGCCAAACACAAGGACTGACGGCTCCTCAAACAAAGGTCAATCATATTAAAGCTGTATTTTTATCTTTTCACTAATTATGTCTGCACTCCAGATCTTATTCAGGAATTGAACAGGCAACCAAAAGCAGATGTTATTCTAACTTTGTCATCACCGACTAACAATGATTTGGACAAAATGTCTAACAGGTCTCACTCAGAAAAAGTCACTTTACCTAACCTCCAAAATAAAACTTAATCATCAATGTAGAAAGGACAGAAAATATGAAGAAAAAACATTTCTCAACAAATCCTAGCATACAAACCCCCCAATAGACATCTAAAACTTTGAGAGTGAAGGTACATTGACCACTACAACAGTAATACAAAGCATAGAAATCCCAACTAATCTTGTTGGTTTCCTAAAATTGCTACTATGGAAAGGGTAAATTGTTATGATTCCATATATCTTGTTCGTGCACGGGAAGCCGGTATGAATGGTGAGATAGTGGGCCTTTCTCCTACGGAAGAAATCACAAGAATCTTGGTCGAAATATGGGAAGCTACTCCGACAGCTTCCACTCGCAGCTGGACTTGAAAACTAAAAGAACTCACCCTTTGTACTGTAGGATAAGAAGTTCAATTTTCTTAGAGAGACTAAGAAAACATACAGCCTGCCCAATATGTAAGCAACAGACCAGGGCCTTCAAAGAAACCACCCCGCCCATCTCCTACATACAAGTTAAAAATCCTACCTACCTGAGGGTTCACTGCAATAGCTGTATCAGCAAATAAAGTCTCCGGGCGTGTTGTTGCAATCGTCAGATAGTCACTTCTGCAAGGTGAATAATATCACAACATAATTTAGCATGGGACACAAATCTTGAAAAGGCTGTTGAACATTACAAAAATTTCACAGCCGATTAAAGCAAATAGACACATAGGAAACATAATTCATGATGGACGGTAATCTAAAGTTACTTATTCTGTATCAAGCATGACTCGAATGATTCCCATGATTAACAATTAAGGTTTAGATTCTGCAATTCAGCAGCCGATTACATGCTATTTGCTGTTCCCATGACAGTTTTCAAATCATTTACATGCTGAACCGAATCATATCAAAGGACAGATCCAAATTGCGTATCGTGCAATTCCACTAACAATGCAGTTAAGTATATAATCAATTCAAAGGACTGAAGGTTTTTAACATGTATAGCACTCATGATGATCATAATCTACCATCAAATTTTGGTTGTTGAGAAAGATAGGCAAAGGAAACCATTTTCAGTTCAAAACGCAATTGGACAATTTGGCCTCTTCTATCCTATTCTCTTAGTGAGACAAAAAGCAAACTACAACTGTACAGTGTGTGCAGCAGGCACCTGCCCACAGCAGGGTCTGGAAGAGGTGGTAGGAAGCCAACTTACCCCACTTTTGCAAGGAGAAGCCCCACAACATTTAAAGCGGATTGGACTTGCATTGTGCTAGGTCACGACCTCCATAAAATCAATGCAGTACTATGAATGACTTGAAATGCACATACATGGACACCAGGCGCAGACATGATACAGGTACGGACACATGAAACACCTATTTTCAAAATCGCCGATACAAAAACAGCTGGTATACAACAAACACATTATATAACTATCACTCGTTGCGCATATGATATACCATACAAAACCACAACAAAGGCAACAAAATGAACTCTATTTTCAACACACACAAAAAACATTCAATACATATTCAAACCTTGTACAACCCATCTAAAGCAACTCTCTAACAGAGCAACACAAAGTGCAACTCACAAAATCACTAGCCTCATTAACAAACAATTGGAGCTAAATTGAGAACTCAATTATGAACATGCAAATATACAACACAAACAATCTGGGTCCTGAGAACCTAAGAAGTCTCTGGATAAAGGACACGCATGCCCTAGCTATGACCTTAGTGTCCCAAAAACATAATAGAAAGAAAAAAAGCGACATTATTATATTAAAAAATTTCTGGGTCCATTTAATTACCTACCAAGCTTTACATTTTCACTCTTTTATTTCTAGTGAGTCATGACAAACGAACTCAGTCTAGTATTGACTCTACCGATTCAAAAAATTAAATGCTGACTAAAGTAGATATGACACCTTAACTTATCAAAGCAAAAAACAAGCCCCTTCTGTTTCAGAAGGCAATGAAGTTAGCACTGACTCTGCTCCACCTAGGTTTAAACCCAATGAACAACGTCACTGTCAAGTCTTAGTTCTCAAGTTTTCAGAATGGACTTCTAAATTTGATTGACTACATATCATAAGGGAAAAACAAGAACATGTTACTAAGCCAGTGAATTTACACCATGTACTTCCCACTTCGCATTGATTATTTGACTGATCAGTTTACTATTGATACACAAGCAACAGCAAGGATCCAATGTAAAACAAGCAACTAAAAAACTTCAACTACATGAAAGTGAACAGAATGCTGATTACCTCGAGCCTCCTGCAACACGATATTTAATATAGTACAGGGTACCAGGTTCTTCAGAATATTCTACTTCCTAGGCGAAATCAAGTTTGTTTCCGTCAAATGCCAAGATTCAAAACATCAAAGAACCACAATAATAGTGGACATACTACACCAGATTCAACATACCAAATCAGAGACTGCCGTTTGCAAGTTAGGGGACCAGTTGACCATGTAAGATCCTGCAAGAGAAACGATCACTTTGTTTGACGAAGAACATCAGCATTGGAAAAATTGCTCCAAATCTTAAACCAATTGCTTGGGAGGAGAATCTCTTCCGCCATTAGGCATTGAGCTCCTCTCGCCCATTAGCTTATCTAGATATGCAATCATTCTATCTCCACCTCTATCTCTATCTATCTACACACACATATATTTTGTTTTTTATTTTTTTTTTTCAGCTGCATCCATCTTAAGCATGTCTTTTGATAACCCATTCTTTCATTCCAAACATAAAATAAAAAGAAATAATAAGGACACATCCAAAACTAAAGATTGTACATGGAATACGATCTAGTTTAGAACACCAAAAACAAATGGTTTTTGCAATATAATGACATTGAGAGAGGGAGGGAGGGAGGGGGGGGTGAATATTTAAATACTACACACAACAGCAATGATAAATCAAATTAATTATTTACCTTGATAGATTAGGCCTTTCTCATGAAGCCTAACAAAAGCCTCAATTACAGCACCTGCAACAATTAAAATCATGAACTCAGAACATGCATAAAAATAAGAATAGCAGACAGTAGACAAACATCTTGAAAGGTAAAAAAGAAAACCGTATTCGACCACAACTATAATATTCAGCACAACACACATTATGCATCATCACCCACAGTTAAAGAGTAACGCATGCTCTCAAAACTAGATTCACTCATTCTTGTCTCCCAACACCGCTGAATCCTTGGAAGACCTCATGCATCCATTTTAGACTCACTAAAGCTTACTGAATAGAGAACTGTCTTACGACTTAGCTGCTCATCAAGGGTGAAATGTTCTCTGGTCCAATCACAAGAAGCACCAAGTCTCTTAATCTGATTTGCAATGGTTCCACCATACCTAAAATAATAAGAATTTATATTATAAATCCAGGAAAACAGAACATGGACATATAATTGATGAAATCTCAATGCCAGCAGTTGTGAACAATAAAAAATTAGCACATGTGAGAAGACGGAAAACACGTTATCTGCTACATATGTAATGGTAATACAGGTACCTATGTGTGGTCAATGTTTTGGAATAGGGAGGAGAGATAGAAAGAGGGTCGGGGAAGATATTCTGTATTGCATTCTCAATCTCTTCCCATTGGGGAACCAGAGAACTTGTTTCCTTCGAGAAGGACTTGGAAACAAGGTACCGCAAAGTTGTCCTTTTCCATTTGGAGAAGAACCCTTGACCCATCATTACTCTCAAAAACTAAGGCATGAGGAAAGATATACTCATTGAGTCGTGTTGCATTGCATGTGCTGCAGATCAGACAATGTAGTACATCACTTACTACTTTGCTAAGATATGGCAAGAGACTTACGGAGTTTCTGTTTCTCCATATTTGTGTCCATTAGAATACTCTAGCCTCTGTACCTTTGGTGAGGGAATATTAGTGCTATTCACAAAGGGTGACAAAGGCTTGAGAGTTTGATGCAGGGTAGTTGAGGGAGCAAAACTAATGCACTTTTGAGGTTATAAAGTGTCTACTACACATTCATTCGCTGGTGGAAAGGCTTTTTATTCTGAACATCTTTCCTCTTGTTGTTCCATACAGAGCTTAGTTTAGGCAAAGGCCTTAAGCTCTGGTGTAGAAAGGTTGTGCTGCTTTTGGCACTTTCAGTGGACTTTGCTATACTTGCCAAAAATATATTGAAAAAAGGTATCAACAAGGAAATCAAAATAAGTTATTAAAGGAAACACATGTAAGACATCAACATCAGACATACTTCTCTTTCCATTCCCAAACTCGATTTATGAACTCATCTCTGCCCAACTCAGTCCTTTTTATTCCTTCGCTTGCCAGCATTCTTTCTACAACCAACTGAAATAAAGCAATATTAGCTTCAAAAGTGAGATGTTAAGAATAGAAAATCTTCTGGAAAACAAATTCTGCCTCAATTTCCACAAAAGTAATATAAAAGTCAAAATACCACACGTTACATGAAATAATCCTCCAAAAGAAAATTGATTGCTTGATCATCCTAGTCAAAGTAAATACAACTACACCTGTCGAGGAACCGTAACTAGGATACCAAATGAAGTCGAATACATAGGGTGACATATGAATACGTCTATCTACATTTTCTAAGAGTAAAAAAGTACGACAAAATGCATTTTAAAACTAACAAAATTCATTAGGTTCACTGGGATATAGGCTAGAGCTGTTAATACTGAACAAGGGTTCAACACCTTCCATCAGCAAAAAAAAAAAAAAAAAACGTCTTTTGGATTCATTAAACAACACGTGAAAATTGCATGTGAAATTATAACCCCACGCATGAACTGGAATTAAAAGCGAAATAATAATTTGAACCACAAACAAACTTGCTGCTCCTTTTTAAAATAAATGAAGTTGCCACCCAAAAGAATTTATCAGTTTCCCTGGAAAAAAAACTGAGAATTAGCAGAATTGACATGGACTGCCCAAAGATTTTGACAGGTCAATTAGGGAAAATTTTGCACCAAACCAAGTTCTCGACTTCGACCCTGATGGGTTGGACCTTCCAGTGAATTTGGTATCCTAGATCCTAGTTCCATATGTATTTGACTAG
The DNA here is from genome assembly GCA_014822125.1 of Arbutus unedo. Taxonomy (NCBI): domain Eukaryota; kingdom Viridiplantae; phylum Streptophyta; class Magnoliopsida; order Ericales; family Ericaceae; genus Arbutus; species Arbutus unedo. The sequence goes on along the minus strand of JABCMJ010014851.1, from coordinate 39,715 downwards.
GCATCAATAATAGTCCCCAATCAATCAAACTGTCCTACTTCATGTCGCATCTTATATTATACCCCATGTCACAATATGATAAAAACATCAACATGCACAGAAATAAGGACAAAAAAAACAAATATTAACTGAAGAATGGAACTCAATTGCAATCTGGGAAAGACCAATACAAGATGGACTCTCACTGCTGGTTTCAACAGATGCCCACCCCAGAGGATGTGTACATAAAATGAAACGATGTCATGAAGCGGCTGAGGTTTTCAACACATAAAACAAACAAATAGGCAACGATGATAATACCAGTAGTTCACCAACATTAAAAAGAAGGCAGGCTACTCAAATTATGGATGACATCTATTAAGGAATAAATCGATACGAAATAACATCCCATTGGTCCAGAAGCAAACCTGAGTTGCAATACCAGCATGATCGGTTCCAGGAAGCCAGAGTGTAGGTCTTCCCTTCATACGATGGTATCTCACCATAATATCCTGGAAAAGCAATTTTTTAGGAACTAAATGCTTAGAAGGCAATAAACAACCAGGTTACCAAAAATGAACGATTTATTGTTCTAGTTCTACCAATTGTCTAATCTAAATAACTCAAATAGTAAGTGATTATCAAAGACCAAACAATGCGCCAATGGAACCACGACGGGATGATGAAGTTGGCGTATAAAACATTAATTACTCGTCCTTTGAGAAGAACTGTTCTCAGATTTTGAGAGAGTAACATAAATGGCCGGGCCCAGCCCTTAAAATCTTATGTTTGATCTAACATCGTAATGAATGGAACGTGCAAAATGCAGATAATAAAGCAGCATTTATAGTCTGGAACACACTTAAGTTCTGTGCAAAGCTGCTACTGCATAAAACTGGGCTCAAATTAAAAACCCGAGGACAATAAACTCGGTAAGAAAATATGGAGATAAAACTAAAACCAATTGTTACCAACTAGAGATGTTATGCATGGAGTACAAAAACCTGCAGCTCAACAATCACAAACGAAAGATAACCCTTGAGAATTTAACCTCAATGCAATGTTTCATTTAGATAAGCTCTTTGCCTCTTCCGCTTTTGCTTCCTTAGTTTGTAAGGCTATTCTCTATCTTGTACACCAATATATAGATCATAATAGCCCTCTAATGACCTTCCATTCTACTACCGTAACTTACTTTTTGAAATTTGTGCTGTTTCAATACCCTCACTTCTGCCCTTCAACAGTATTCGTATATGTCAGGTGTCTAGACGTTCCTTTAGACTCCAGTGCCGCTCTTCAAACAAAATTACCAGCCTCATTCCTCATATCATAAATTTCATCTCCCACATTCTTACTTCCCTTATTCATAATTTTATCTCTAAATAAATTTGTCTCTGCACCAAACAGCTCCCGCTCCTAAAATACGTCAGCCCACCATAATTCTATCCAAAAAGATAAATCTGGGATACTACAGACAAAAGTCCAGCACAAAGTGCCAACCAAGATCGTTAACCTCATAAGAACTGTTGAACAGAAGTTTGACCATAAAGCACTCAGACCTAAGAATCAACTAAAAGACATAAATTAATTTTTCCATGTACTTGAGCTGCACAAACTGGGATTGGAAGAGTTAGAACAACAGTTCATTCCACATGCCGATAGAGAGCAACCATCCTACAATGATGAATAACCGCTGATCACTAAGACTTCTCCTTCTTTGTAACAAAAACTATGGCAAATTATCTGTACAGCTGAAAAGTAGCAGACCAAGTGCAAGCATCTTTGCGTGTTCACGTATTTGTATACGTGCACGTTCATCCATGTATTAATAAAAGAAAAGGAGAACAATAAATTTGCTCCAGCATAAACAGTAGAGCAATGTCATAGAGGGGCACAAAGCAGGTACAAATACTTGAAACAAAATGTGAAAAAAATTAGAGCAGCTACTTCCTCAACCTCAAGAGTGACAAACATAGCATGCCCCATGTGCAATGAACCAGTAACATTAGGAGGCGGCATCGAAACTACAAAAGGATCACTTCCTCTGACAAATTTTGGTTTGAAATACCCCTGAGACTCCCACCTAACACCAAAATTTACACATCAATACTCTTTATGCAATGAGGACATTTTCAGAAGTACTACAACATATTTACAAATAGTGGGTTATAACATCATCTATTACATGGGGCAAGAAACTCAGGGAAAGCAAAAACAGAATTACATTCTTCTTAAACAGTTGTGCATAAACATGAAGATACAAGCAGCAAACTGGTAAGCAGCTTGAATACGACATGAACAGTACTAGATTGACAGGCAGTGTCACCACTAATTTGCAAGCAGAGTTGCACACCAAAGCATCACACGTTTTATCCCAAAATTCAAGTGCTTGACAATCCAAAAGAATCCACCTTTTCATTCTATTTAATTCGAATATATAGTGCATGCAATTATCGATTTCATTCACGACTCTTAGATTTCCAAGACATCAAACCATATCAGCATGTAAATACGACCTAATCCCAAGTACCTACAATCAAAGTCTTCAGAACCGCAATTACTTCAACACTTGTATCTAAACCAACTAGCTTTTATTGAATCCAAAACATATTCTAATCTACTACTGACATAACCACTAGTCTTCCAATTCCAGCTAATCTGATCCGAAAGAACTGCCATTGTAGTTTAATTGTTCTAGAAATAGCAAAGATATACAGCATGCTTGTTTGGGCTGCATCACACTACTACAACAACACTCAGAATTTTTCACCTAAAAAAAAACAGAATCTTCAGAACATGTAATTCACAAGCTGAGTCAATTGGGCAGACATTTCCAAACGTGTAGGACTTTAGACATTTTGTTGAAGTTCATTCCGCCTTAAATTGTAAATGGATTTCAATAAGAATGGTGAAAAATAGGAGACTTAGGCGAAAACCGGAACCAATAAGAGTTCAGATTCTCAAAGTCAACAAAACCAGCAAACTATAACCCGAAACAGACACAGAAGTCTGGAAAATAAATATTACAAGAAAGAACTAGCACCCCCTTTGGATTATAAGAAATGATACAAAGAGAAAAGAAAGGAGAAGCCTATCACTTGCTTGGATAACTAAAAGACGTGAAGAATAATGAGAAATGAGTGAAAAAGATGAAATTTATTGGTTCATTTAGTTTTTTGGTGAGAAGCTACAATCTTTTCTTTTCGCTCCTTTCTCACTATCCAAAGGGCTTGAAAGTAACAATTCCTTTGCATAATAAAGTACCAGTTATATATCCGTTCCTCAGCAGAAAAATCAAATGTCTTCGCTATCTCTGGAGAAGTAAAAATGCCCTTCATTGATGCAGCAACTGGAATTTCCACTCATGGGAAGAGGAAAAAAAAGGATGATCAGTACAATTACCCTCACTATCAAACTTTGGTTTACAAAACAGAGAAAAATAAGCTCCAGCACCTACAAAACCAGTATCACTATTGCTGCCAAGAAAGAGAGATTGGAGTCGATGACTCTCACAAGTCAAACAGAATGTTAGAAACCATGACCTAACTCAACCTTGAAAACCGACTTGAAAACCAACTTTTAAGGTAAGGGTTGCCCAAGACTTATAAGCAAATGAATAAGAACCAACATAGGCATCGTGGGTATGAGAGCTGGGTCCGTCACACACTCGGACCCCCTCATCTAAAACCTCCACCAACCTCACATACGCGATTCACGCAAAGCATGAGCGAGGGTATTAGCGAGTCACATATGTTAGTTCCCGTTCCTCGCTTATAAGTTTTTGGCAACCATTACATTGCAAGGCCCGTGTTAGACTCTAACATGGTATCAGAGCTTGGTTCGTCCCCTCCTCTAAACACTCCGACACCGGGTGTTAGCGAGTGTCAACTCATTCCTCTGCTTACAAGCATTGGCAACCCCTACTTGCAAGTTGGTTTTCAAAGTTGAGTTTCTAACACAGGAAATTTAAAAAAAAAAAAAAAAAAACAGTTCCAAAAAGTCTCAAACTGACTGCAATAACTGTGGAAAATAAATTTTTTTTCTTGCTTTAAATCTCGAGGATTTCCTCGAAAACCAAAGAAACAGCAACTTTAAGATCCAAGAGACTGTTTGTTTATTTTTTTCCCTTCGGCTAATAAACAACAGAGGGAACAAGGACGTAGAATTACCAGCTAGGAACCTAGGGCGCAAGCGAATGACATGCGAACGAGAAAGTCTGAAGCTCTGATGGCGGTGAGCGAAGAGAAGGGGATTGAGTCTGTGAACTGAGCAAGAAGATAAGAGGGAAGGATTAGAGAAGGCCATGGGAGGCTTTCGACTGAAACTCCGCGAGAGCTGGGGATATGTTGGGAAAACCCGCCCAAATCCGACCGTGTTAAACGGGTTTGGATTGGAAAGCCCAAAAAGCTTAGATTGGGCCTTCTTTTATGTATCAATGGATTGGATTGGAATTTTAAAGGTTTCGTATTGGATCATATTATATGTATAAATGGGCCTGGAAGCCTGAAAAACTTGGTCACGGCCCAGGTGGAGAACTTGGGTTTCAAAGGCCATCTGCAGCTAATCAGTATGTACACAATTGCCTTCTGAGTTTGGCGTTAGAAAGTCTACAAAGCGTAGATTCAGATACACATATATCTAAAATTATTCAATACTCACAAGATACAAATTATTTTAGAGAGTTTCACGAGCATCGAGCAGTTCTAACACTCACCTGTAAAAACTAAAATCGTGATTCAAAGTGGATTTAAGAGAGTTGTAGTGCAGTTTCTTACATCGCGAGAGCGCTAGTGTAGTATGAATAAAATGACGTGGTTTGATCTATTTTGTCCTTGAAATTACATTGTTTTAACTTATCACGTAAATTGTTATGAAAATACATGGGATCAAAACTATATAATTTTAAGGAAAAATTGACAAAACTACATCTTTTTATCCTCATTATAAGTACACTATAAAAAATTATATTATAGAGTTCCCGAATCCATTCACAGTCCTTTGTTATTGACAAAATGTGCAGCTTTTGGGTCCTACATTTTCTACATAATTGAGTGCATGTGGTGTTTACAATTGGCAATAATAATTCTAGACCACAAAAATAATTTCTTACAATTCATTACAAACATGGACCCGACAATAACCTACCTTATCCTCACAATTCTCGTCTAGTGGGATACATAATCTCTAACCTTTTTCTTGGGACAGTACACTCTCCATCTTATCTTAGTAATTATTCAGTGATTTTTCATATCGTTACTTGTTGTCTCGAACTCTTAATATTCTTTGCTACCACACATTTATGTGAGATTCACTCATATACTGAATTTTTTCCATATATGTGTAGTGATGAAAAATGTTAAAACACTACGTGACGATGTATCAAAATCACCCAATAATATTTTCTCATGTCCAAACCAATTCATCGTTGCTTACACCTCTCCATTGCAATGACTCTAAATTAGTTCAAAAGAGTACTCGATGGAATAGAGGCTCGTAATTAATATTGATCCTCTCAGCCTATACTCTATGGAAGAGGGACTTGAAGTCTTATTGTGCATAGTATACAACATGACATGTTATGCGTTAAAACAACGTTATTTTGGCACACAAAATATTGTTCGGACAATGTTCTTTACGCTAAATCGACGTTTTTTTGTTGCACAGTGGAAGTGTTGTGCGACAGGCTCCCTTTTCCTTCAAAGGGAAGAATGACTTTTTGACTAGCTTAATTAAAACAACTAGTATTGCCTAATTTAATTCTGGTGATGCCCTTCTCATCAAACAAACTTGATCTCGATTCCGCGAGAAAACCCCCTAGGTCCTAAATGGAAATATCCTTACCAAAAAATGAGCATGTAAAGTGACCTTTATGCCTCCACTTAGTAAAATCTATCACATCAAAGATACCTTTTTTTTTGGGTTTTTTGGGTGGGGGGCACACCAGCTCTGTTTTGTTACTTTGAAGGGACCCTTCCACTGTCCCAAATCAAATGTGAGCACATGTGGGGGTTGTTTGGATAACCAACAAGGGCACTCAAAATTTGAGACCCACCTCATCCCACGCCTACTCCTCTCTCCTTTTGTTGAGGCCAATGCTGCCTTGAGAATAATTCATGAACAAAAACTATTCGGTGCACTAGACTTCTTTTAATATAGCGTCTGGAAAAACGTTTGACGCATATAATTTTATCAAAATAATATTTGTGTGACATAAATTTATGATCACTAAGTCACATAAAGAGTGTTTACATTGTCTTTCTACGTTAAGAATAGCAAGCAAATCATAAATATTCTCTATAATCGAAGATGTCCTGTAGCACGACGGAGTCTTTGTTATTCATTTTTTAGTAAACAAAAAAGTCATTGTATTGAGGACTTCGAAACTTGTTTTCTAGAAATCTAATTTGGAAAAAAAAAAAAAAAAAACCTTGCTTTCAAAAGTTTTAATGATACTTCTTTTTGAAACCATTGGAATATGAAATCGATGATTTTTCTTCTTCCGTTTCGAAATGAATTGATAGTGGGAAGAACTTCGCGAGGTTAACGATGTGACTCTAAATCATAGCATTGGTGGGCTCACTTTTAGATTCATTTTCATAATCGGAATCATTCATCATTCAGATCTCGTTAATTAAATCATTCACGTAAAAGAGACCATTAACAATAGCAAACATATGTACATATGTTTTATTTTTCTGCAAATTGAGAATCATTAGAAAAGCTCTCCTACACAGTGTCATTTTGCCGCTAAAAAAGAACTACTTGAATATTACCTAACTGTTCTTGATAGTTTTTAAAACATAAAAACGACATCATTTTGACGCGCAACAATTTTTACTATGCGTTGTCCACAACAAAATTCTCGGATCCGCTACTTGCTAATATGGCCAAAACAGTTTTGGGACAAGTATATTTTGCCTAGATTTATCAGGTTGATGGTCGAACCAAAATGATGCTGTGGGGTGCATGATTCACATGGAAGGGAGTCTTTCAGTGATGAAAATGATAGCGTGCTTAGCTGCCGACATATCAACAGGTGATTGACATTGGGGTCCAAATTGTTTGGAAGATAATTACCATAGAAATTCAGCCATTTTACACCCCCACATAATTGAGCATAAACGAGTTTGGTTTGAATTAATTAGGTTTGTGAAGTCTAATTTAGTTTTAATTAGTTTGTGATTTCATCAAACATGGTGTTGGACGAAATCTAATCAGAAGTTTGACGTTGATTAAAGATATAAACCTTAAGAATATATAAATTTATGATTATCACAGCCGACGCGATCCTTATACTTTCTTCATTCTATACGTAATGAATACTGGTTTAAGCTATGTATGTGCTAATTGTTTACATTCGTAGAACTATTTAAAAGTCTCTATGTTGATTACGATGCCAATGATTTCTCAATTGCTTGATACATTTTTTGTGCGACTGTACTTGATTTGAAAAATTTCTCAACATCGTGGATTAATGGGATGCGACTCGCATGGGTCCCATTTTGATAATTCAAAACACTAGATTTCTACTTTCTAGAGCCTGTGTATAGGCCATTAGTTACAAATAATAGCTTTATTCGATAACCGTATCTCTATTATTTCAAAATTTTGCAGAACAAATCTTTTGAAATAGATTACTCATATTATTTAAGGACAATATGATGACCGGGTCAAGTTGACTTGTTGTGTTGGATATTTTACAGACTAGGACATATAAATAAACAATTTGAATCATTAAAATATAACTCGCGATCTATGTACGTCGACTCCATTAGTTTGAGTAGTTCGGTTCACTTATTAGGAATTTGTAAGGTGCAAAACCTGTCAAGTTGATTACATATCGTCCTCTTCTGTATCTCAAACGAATAGGTCTGCTACTGTACTTTTCAACTACCCTAGCTATTTGTGATTGAACTCCATTTACAGGATCTGAATCCTGTGGTTGGTATTTTCATTAATGAATCTGGATATCCAGTTACACTTGTCTATATGGGAATTAGCAGAGGAAAATTATTGATGAATCAGGTACACTCAGTTTGATGGAAGTTTATCATTCCCAGTAGTTTTCATAAATGTTATGAACAGAATATGAAGATGGTCAGTTATCTGCAGAATCAAGATCAAACTAATGACCAGAACTACTTAGAGGAGGAGAGAGAGAGAGAGAGAGAGAGAGAGAGAGAAAGTATTAAAATGGAGTGTACTTTGTTGAAGGAATAGATGGTTGTAGGGAGTTCTGTATAAGGCTATACATGGAAGCCATACTGTAAGCTAACATGGGATAAGCATTGAGTTAAAAAGTCATCACCAAATTCCTAAAGTTACCTCTTGTCACCATCAACTTTCTCTTATCCATTTCTTTAAATCCTCCATTTTTAGGTTGAAGTTGAACCATCTGCTTACTGCAACTTTGTTCCTTTTTTTAAAAAATTAAAACCCAAGGAAATAAGTTACTTGAAGAATAAACACCAATTAATATCACATCGGTTTGGCTCTGTTCAGTTACAAATCGATCAGCGGTTGTGTATTGTCGATGAATAATTTATGTTCGCATACATACTGGTAATTTGTCCGCCCGAATGACCTACCGACCAGAAATGTATTGACCCAATCAGCTAAAACTTGATTGGGAAATCATAATTTGCTCAGTACAACTTCAACGGAATCAAGCGTTGGATCCTGACCAGAGAAGCCCGCTAAGGGAGCTCCGTGCTCCTAACAGTGCAGATGACTCCATAAATAATGCCCTTGACCGCTCGATATCCAGAGAATATCATGCGAAATTGGCAAACCGATCTCCCTAATATGAAAAGGAGCTTAAATGATCAATGATTATAAATGTGTAGTAATTGAAGGTGTTAAAACAACACATAGGTACTCCCCCCCCCCCCCCCCCCCCCCCCACAACATACCTCCACTCTTAGTCGGAAGGTTGTTGATCGAACAACTACCCCGATTACAAAACTTATTTGCAAGAGCCATGGCAGAAGCACGGATCAACCCACTAGTTTTCAACCATCAACTACGTACTTGATGGACACGAAAATTCGGTTGTGCACAATGCACAATAAGATGTATTTCGTTTCAAAATTGATCATTTTTTCCCACTGTCTAAAATATTGTCCAAATATAACTTATCCGTTTGCAGTATTTTGGAGGTCAAGACAGAATCATTTTAAAATGCAACATAACCTGTTGTGCACGAAAACCCTCTTGTGCTAAGAGCTTTATGGAAAAAACTAATCCAACAAAGGCCAACCATTTTTGACACATTATTGGGTAAATGAAATAAAAACCAGTGCCACATTTTTCATTCACATTCTTACACTCTGGACATACATTATTAAACGTGTGTATTTCATTAATTTAAAACACATGCACATGTCCCATTGACATATACAGATACATGCACCTTAACCTGTGCAACCTTAACCCACAAAAATGTCTTTTTAATCTACAAGAGGAAATATCAAAGTCACAAACTCAATTTATCAGTCTCACCAACATAACTATGCAGATTGAAAAATTAAAAAGGTTAGGAAGTCCATTATTTATGTGAAATAACATTGGATCCAGCTCCAATAAGAGTAGGAAAAAATATTAACAGCGCCAAAATTATGTCCTTCTAATATCAATATACGATCAAACCTATTTTTTTTATCTAAATGTGCATTAAAAACATATTAATCGGTATTATTTGACAGTAAATTTTGAGGTAGTTTATGTTTATGAAAAGGGAATTAATTGATCAAAACCACGCACAAGTCTTATTAAAAGGTTAGGTAAATACACATTGCATAGGGCATTGACCACTCTCGAAATAGAAGGAAAATAAAATAAAATCTAAAGCAGTACATAAACAAGGCCAAAAAAAAAAAAAATAGGGAACAAAAAATTGACCGTGAGGTGGTAAAAAAGTGAAGAGATTAAATTCAACCGCGCCAATTTTCCCCCCAATGACTGACTGCTCTCTCTCTCTCTCTCAACAACAGCAGCATCCAACTCATCAAACGATTCCAAGTGCTGGCAGGTCAATAGCCAAGTTGGGCTAACTCGTTGACCAAATAGAAAACAACCACCCCGAGTCAACTCGTTAAGACTCGGTGGAAGCGAGTTGCCAAGCCGAGGTGGCGATGAGTGGCCTCGCGTGCCAACCCAGCATAAGACAACCGTCGTTCTCCTCCACCCTATACCCTTCGCCGCCGGCGAATAGCTCCAACAACATGCTTGCCTGTCTAAAAGCGTTTGAACCTAGGTGAACCGGATGAAACCCGGTAGAATCCATCCTCGCTCGCCATTGACTCAGTGTCTCGTGCCGCTCGACTCGGTCCGTACCTTCACAAGCCACCACGTTACAAATCTGCCGCCCTAAATACACCTCCGACATCACCACGTCATGGCTGTTGGGCTGAGTCAAAACGGAGCTCTCCAACGAGTCGAACATCGTCGAGTAGTAATGCAACGCCGCGTTGAATCGGTCCACGAAAACTGTCCCATTGTGATTCGCGTCTTGCTCGACTATAGTCACGATCTTCGGCCTCATGGCTTTGATTGATGTCAGAACTTTTTCGATCGCTCCGGGTCGGGCTAATAACGGGTGGAGCTCGAGAACCGAATTGACAGCCACTTTCTCCACTTCACTCGGCCGTATATCCAGCATCGAAGCATCCAAATCGGCCAAGCTATTGGTTACGAATCCCCTGAATTCGAATTGAACCCCAATTGTTTCAGCTAGTTGAGCTAATTTCAATCCCACCAGCTGTAAAGCATCGGTGTTGTCCGGCTGCGGCGGGCCTATTCCGGTGAGTCGAAACGCCGGTGGGCCACCGGGGCGTAATGCTAGAGCTTGCATTAGCGCCGGCCACTGCATCCCCTGTTTCAAGCTGAAATCGATTACGTGGACTCTGTTTGCTCCGGCAAAGGCTTCGAGAATGGCCTGATTGGCGGTGAAGTGTGCGAATTTGAGGTAAGGGCAGGTTTCGTAGAAGTGCATCTGGAGGACGTCGGAATAGGGTAGATCTTGGGGGTAAATCTTGTAAATTCTCCGAGCTAGTGCTTCAGCGAAGTAGGTGGCGACTTTCCTCATGGCGCCGGCTTGCGCCACTGCTAGTAACCCTATGTTCTTCACTAAAGCATCGGCGCGCTTCAGATTCTCCTCCTGAACCGCCACCGCGCACGCCATCAAGGTATGGACCAGTCGAACTCCGGTCTCTTGTGAATCCAAAAGCACCACCGGCTGCGCCGGCGCTGAACCACCGTAACTCTCCGGTGGCAATAAAATAGAGTCATCAGATCTATTCGTATTACCCGTTTTCATCCGTTTACTTTGATTTTCACTCTCTAACCCCGGCGATTGTTTTTGCTTACAGATTGCCCCACCGGGTATCGCACTCAAATCGTACTCGGAATTATCCTCGTAAATCTGTGGTTGGGAAAAACTAAGAGAAGAAGGAACAGTCGAAGAAGAATCACCTGGCACTAACAGAGACTCGTCAACGACGGCAGACTGGTTTTGACCCACATCGGAACCGACGTTGATCTCCGAAAGCATACTCTGGACCCACCCAGATAGATCCGACGGGTTGTAGTGAACCGTATCTGACGAAAAAAGAGAAATCCCATCTTCCTGATCCATAACCATCTCCAGTTGCTCGAGCTTCTGAGCCACCTCGGCCATTTCCGACGCCTTCACCTTGTACCCCAACACCGCCAGCAGCTCATCCATCCCTCCTCCGCTCTCCTCCTCCCACATCTTCTTCCCCTTCGTCGCCGCCATTGAAGAAGAACTCTCACCCTTTTCACGGTCTCTCTTCATCTTTGCGATTGCCTCAAGATTCACTTTCCTAGAAACATGAAATTCAAAACCAACTCCCTGAACAACCAGTGCAAAACTGCTTGGTTTTTCGCAACACTTTTTTTTCTCCCTCTTTTATTTATTCTGTTGAGTCTGATGAGTGGGCAAGGGCTCGTGATGAAGGGCGCGAGCTCCAAGAGAGGAACTGTGGAGGAGATAAGGGAGAACGGACGCCATAATAATGTTCCTCTTTTTTCATTTATTTTTCTTTTATTTTTAGTAGTAACAATTACCACTACACTTGACGATGACATCTTTATTGGTACAGTAATTGTTTCGACAGCCTATTTTCAAAACTTTATTTGACTTTCATTTTATTTTAAAAAATACATGATGTGATGAAAGGATAGGAATATATTTATGGAATCATAGTAATTTTTTTAATCAATATTTAAAAATAATTCTTTTTCTTTGAATACGGTGTCTTGTCTACTTTTAAGAACGAGTCATTAACTATAAAAAAATTTATTTAAATATTTTTTTAAAAGAGAATAAGGTGGGTATGAATAAATGCATAGTATTTTTAGAATTAATAATAATATTTTTATAATTAACAATATTTTTTCTATAAATAAAAAGGAGATGAATGTGGACGAAAAAATAGGATAATGTTATTCTCTCCTAAAGATAAAATAGTTTACCGGATATCATATTCGAAATGTAAAAAAGTAAACAAGTATGAAATACGATAAATTCGGAGACTTATATCAGAAATAATAGTATTGGACTATTTCTATAACTCTTAACAAAACAAGGCGTTCAATATTACACATATTTAAATGAGTTTCTAATTTTCGTCTTCAAACATTAACATAACCCGTTACTGATAATATTGCCATTTTTATTTTTGAAATACAAAACACAAGTCATGTATTCCACTCGACTAATCAATCGTACATCGAATTGAATACTTATTCGTTTGGTCTGAAAAATATCATAGTAGACTATAATATGTTACAGATTACAAAATTTATATTTGATTAAATTTTTTATGATTCAAATTAAATTTTATCATGTATATAATTCAAAATCTAGATGACATATAATATCTTAACCTATTATTATTCTCACCAGTTTAACCTAATTATAGATCTTATAGGCTTACATAAACTTTCACTATCAATTTTGTCACACAAATATGTTCTTTCGTCATTGTATAATTATATAATTGTGTATATATATACATACTCTTTCTTGGCAGTCCCCCAATCAAATGAACCTCAGGGAATGATTTTTTATTTTTTTATTTTTTTGGGGAATGTAGTAAAAAAGTTGTTTATTTTTATTGTTAAATAGTAATCATTTGATGGTTACATTTGTGTGATTTTACTTTATTAGCTTTTACCGCAAGTAGAAACTATTTACTGATGGTGACATTTTCTTTATTATTTTTATTTAAAATTTATTTTATTTTCCGTGGTGTTTGGTCCGGCAACAAGTTGAGAGCCGTGTCAGCACCGCAATGCTGAGAAGATGCCACGATACCATACGCCTCACGCATATCAAAGACCATGCAGGTTTTTATCAGGATCATAAGGGGATGGGTGTGGGCCGTACTGATTATTAATCAGTTGGGATTCTTATGGGTAAGAATGGATGGTGGGGTCTATCTGATAACGGGGAGAGCTTTACATCACGACGCCCGAGCACTTTGTTATGTTTGCACGCTCTACCTAATTTCCGTACTACCCGTGTTTATTAACGATTAAAATTTTAAATTAGAAACGAGAAATATAAAGCTGATGCGGGAAATATAGTTGAATAAAAATTTATTACAAAGGTGGGTAGTTATAATGATTTATTCGAGTATTTTTAAAAATATAGTGTAGATATAACGAGTTTAAATATCAATGACAGAGACGAATTTAGAAATAATAACAGGACGGATCAAGAGTGAATATGATTATTCTCATTTCCGATCTTTGAATTCAAAATTTATTTCTATTCTCGGTCCATTTTTCAAATCTAAAGTGGATCCCATCATCCTCCATTCTCGACCCCAAATGGAGATTGAGAATTCCTGTCCCATTCTGTCTTGTTATTTTTTTAATGAAAATAACTTATCTCATATAAAAGTAAGAAATAAAAAATAAATATTTTTATATTTTGAAGATGTATATTTACATAAAATAAAAAAAATTAAATTTTAATATTCTCATGTAAAATTATAAATACTTATATCTAAAAGGGTTTAAAAATAAAATAAAATTTATTTAATAATTATTTTAAAATAGGATAGAAAATAAGATGGAGGTACTAAGGCCCGTATTCGACTCGCTTTTTGATTTTTTTTTAACTTTTACCACTAAATTTAATTTGATCTCCAAAAAAATTCTTAAAATTAATCTGAATAGGATAAAAAATGAGACGAATCAAATCAGACCTGAGAAAATTATCATCACCACTGGCAATTGTATAGTTGCTCTTATTGACTTCCAACAAATGAATTTATAATGTGACGATGTTTTATGTTTTGCATTTCACTTTTTCTTATTTCAAATATGCTCTTTTAAAAAAAATGTCGGACTTTGACTTTGATATAACCCTTTTAATAGGAATTAAAATTTTAAAAGAGATACGAAAGATATAATAAGTAAAATAATATGGTAAAATGAATAATTTATGATATCAATTTGGATAGTTATAAATTATTTGGTTGACTATTTTTTTAGGAAGAGAATATGAAGATATTAGTCGAATATGGACGAGAATAAATAGTGGGTATTTGATAGGAATTTTTTTAGGTATTTTTTAATTTTAGGATTCTTATTTTGGAATTTTTAAGTATTTGGGATGCTGATTTTGAAATTCTAATTTTGAGATTCTAATTGTGGAATTCTCAAAACAAACATTTAGAGTCACAATCTCAAAAGTATCAGAAATTACTTTTGAGATTCTGATTTTGGATTTTAAAATCTTGTTACTATTCTATACACAATTACTCATCCACAATCTAATAATTTGATTATGCTACCAAACACTTCACATATTCTAATTATAAATTTTCAAAATCTAAAATTCTAAAATTCAAAAAAACCTAAAAAATCCCTCTCAAATACCCTCATAAAATGTGATAATATTATCACCTTCCTCTTAGATATAATAATATTTCAAATATCATATTTGGGGTATAAGAAAGTAAAAGTCTCCGAATATGTTCAAATGATTATTTCTCAGGTGATTTTATATTCGCTCTTATCAACATCTAACAAATGGACCAGTAGTCTGATGGTGCCTTATGTTTTCCTCTTTTTTTTTTTTTTAAATATTCTCTTGCAAAAAGTAAATAAACTTGATAATATATTTGTTTGTTTATTACTAGCATTTTTCAGTTAAAGAATATTGTGTCGCATCTAAAAAATGATACGCCACTTTAGAAGGAGTTGAAAAGATTTATTTATTTCCTAAAAAAATTCAACTTGATCTACAAAATAGTAATTTATAATTTATATGTTTATTCTTAAGGGTGTTTTTATAATATAAAAGATACTTTTGTTTATTAATAGCATTTTATATGTTTCGAGAATCAGGGAGCTCAATCACGGTTTTCGTTTGGCAAAATTTTACAAATAAAGTCTAAAAACACTTAGAATTTCACAAATAGAGCCTTCAATAAATGATTAATTCCTCCAAATTAAAATGATAGTGTGATCGGCGGCCATCAGGCGTTTTAAATTCCTATATCTTTCATCGAATAAAATGATTGATAGATCAAAATCAAGATACGTTTGCACACTCATCACTTTCATATATACAAACACTCCTTCTCTATCGATCATTAAAATGTCCTCGACTATAAAATATTATTAATCTTAAAACTTGTGTACATGAACTCGGGAAACTGCTTTTCAATTTGAGTAAGGTTATGCAGACAATCTTTTATGCAGGGACTCAGATGCAACCACTGAATGCATGTAGGGTTCTCATTATGCGAGTTTCACATATATCCAATAATTTTAAACATAGTTATATTTAAATCCGTGCACAAAAATTTTGTACATAAGCTTTCTCTTTCAATTTTTGGTATTACGAACTACTATATCTTTTAGGAAAATTTTAAAAGCACAAATTATTCATGCATATCTGAATATAATGTGTCTAGAATCATCGAATGTACATAAAATCCTTCACAACATGCAAGCTTTATATTGATTTTATAATTTCAGACACATCTATATTTGCGTGTGCACGAATAATTTGTTGTCCTATATTTTTTTTTTTATTGTTCCTCTACTGCTTGGGTCTTTATAGATGCAGAACGGTACGCTCCGTTGAATCGCGTGAGAGGAAAAGATAAAACAGTAAAGGACATTTATTGGTTCTCTTTACCAGAGAAAAATAGCATTTTATTGGTACATGGTCCTGACCCCACATGAACAAACAGAGGAGGGTCAACTTTATATCCAACGCGTGTCATGGCACGTGGAAACACAGTCAAATAACAAAAGATGAACAGACACTACCTAGAGTAGACTAGAAGTTCTTTCGAGTGTTATGTACGCTCTCATGACAGCGAGTTGATAAATTAGGCCTTCGTTGGGCTTTCGTTCCTTCGCCTATAAGAGGCAGTTTGGCTTTGCTAATGCTTATAACTTGATATAGAACCGTGTAGTAATCGGCCTTCCCACCAGAATATCTTTCAATTTTGGGGAAAGGGTGTGGGGTCGAAAGTAGAAGTTAATGGCGTTAGTTGGATAAACGGATCTAAGGTTTTTATTTTATTTTATGTTTTTTAAGAGGAAAAGCTGGACGCCTAAGTTATTGTATTATCGTATGCGACATTAAAATACATTGGGGTACCCTACGTGTCTTAAAAAAGAAGAAGAAAAAAAAAAGGCGTTTACGCATAGAGAAAAATATTCTATGCACGGAGGACCACAATTTCCATGGTGGGAGGATTTCACACTTCACAAAAAGAGGAAGTATTAAAATAAAAAAAACACGAGAAAATAACAATATTTGTCTCCGGCCACTTTAGCTCTACTAATTAATATCACTTTTTGAAACTCTTTTGGGGTGGTGGTGGGGACATCAGTATAGATGCAGAGAAGGTGATGGTAGAAGAAAGCGCGGAAGCATATCGGTAGATGGTGTTAGTTGGATGATGGTAATAGTGATGGTGGTAATAGCGAAAACTATAGGGTTGTTGTCGTGGAAAGACGGTAGTCCTTGAGGTAATGGTTTGGTGTTGGTAGTTGTAGGGACGTAGGGATATAAAATTACTAATAAATTTAATAAGAATAAAAGAAAAACTCGTTTACTTAAATTATTTACTCATCATTTAAATTTTTAAATGACATTAAACATGATCACCAAGCGAACTCAATATACTAATGTAATTTCAATTTGATTTAAGTTCTAAATTGTGTTGTCAAATAATCAGCAAGTTGCTATTTCTTTTATCTCAATTTGTTTGATCTAATTATTCTCTCAAAATATTTGACTATTTTGAAAAGTCAATGAACCTATTTTTGTACATTTTTCTCTTTGCCCCTTTTCTTTGAAGTGAAGATAAGGGATATTTTTTTTTTTGAAGAACAATTTCTTAAAAAGTTAATTAAAATTTGAAAAATGTTATGGTTGCGTATCCTAAAACAAATTTCAAATTCAGACGAGTGACCACAAAACAAAACAAATAAAAAAAAATAAACAAACACTACATTAATTACAAGTTATAAAAGGGTTCGAAACAAACACAAAATCTTGTAACATAATAATATGAAATAGTGTTGCATCGTATATATAAAAATATAAAAAAAACGTTGAAATTTTTAATTAATATATTATAATCGCGCAATGATGATGGTGAATAATGATGACATGCGTAGACATATTTGGGAGTCAGTTTAATTTAAGATTCTAAATTCAGAATGTAGATTATAAATATTTGAAGTCTAATTATAACCAGCTAAAGCTTTTGAATGACATGTGTAAAATAGATTTAATGGAATATTATAAAAAGAAGAATTTCAAAGGATCTTATAAATATGGTTTTTAAATTTTATGTCCTCCTATTCAGTTTTTATTATGCATTGTGACAAATAATGGATGTTTTTAATTCATTACATGATTCTATAGGAGATATTTCCACTCTAAAATATTACTTGTACGCGAAGGTTTTATCTGACCTATTTGAATTATTAAATTATACAAAATAAGTTAATACGTTTTATTCGGATTAAATCATTTATGAAGCGCGTTGATGATCAATTAATGCATATTTTCTATTGACTTGGAAAAAAATTATGATGAAAAAGATTATTTTGCTTTTGATGCCCCAAACACAACTAACCCAGTTTGGAGATGGGTTGAGGTGCACTCGAACCAACCTTTCCTCCCAATGATTAGTCAAACTGTAGGAGATTATTGACTATATGCTATTTGTTATAAGTCAAATGAAAAAGATAAAATTATTTCTTTGGATATGATTGTTCGGCTCGCTATATTCTAAATTTATTTACTTTTTTAAACTCATAATATAATATTTGGGTATTAATTTATCCACACGACGAAATAAAATTTTCTCATCCTCATCTTATTCATATCTTATTATCTTTTATATTTATATTATATTTATGTAAATATTATTATTAATTACGAGAATAATTAGACTTAGAAATCGGACCCGAATAACACGATAACAATTCCCATCTCTCTCAATGATTTTTATTTTATTTTATTTTTACTCCAGTATTGCATACGTATAGTTTTACTTGCATATATTTTTCTAAACCAAATTGGAAGTAAAATTTGGAAAATAAAGTAATGGGCCCCGGGGTGCCCATCAGACGGTGACGTGCGCACGATTAGGGCTGCTTTCCAACAGGGAAACCCAGGGCGACGCCGTACTGACACCTCCACCTTCATATTGGTCCCTCACCATGTGATTATTCTGCCACGTTTCCATATTCCTCTGTCTCGGTGGCGGGTCCCACCATCCCACCTTCGCCTCGGATCCGAAAATCCCTGTCGCATGTTGTACTAGTAATTAAAATGATGTCGTTTTAATGTTACAAAAAATTTATTCAATTGCTAAAAAAATAAGAATATAATTACATGGAGATTGAAAGGTCTAGGCCTCTTAAAAATTTTCAAAAACATTTAGGTTTTATGTATAAATTTTAAAAATTATATTTTGGCCTCTTCAAACTACATTCGACCCTCTCTTTTGTTTTCAAAAAAATCTCACCCCTCTCAAAAGTTGAATCCTAGTTCCTGGTAAATTTTGAACAATTTATAAACACTAAAACGATATTATTTTGATGCACAATAAATCTCTACATCTTGATTCTCTATTTTTTTTCTTTTTCCTCTTTTGAATTTTCTTCTTTTTATGTGAAAACAGTGGAATCTTTTTCCGAGCCCAACTTATCACTATGAAACAAGCAGAAGACTAAAAAGTTAAATCATGATACATATACCATCCCATTAAAAAGTTAAATCAATTATTTTGTAAATTTCGACTTGAAAACATTTATGGAAAAAAAACAGATTGATTGGACATTGATAAAAACTTATCGTTTTTTTGGATAATAAATAATAGGTACAGAAAATAATAAGGGAAATGAGGGGACCCTACTTTCAATTTTTGACCCATCTATTCAGAGGTCAGTTTCTTCTTTCCCATCTTATTGGCAATATAGAAAATAAAATTAAATGGTTTTCAGGGCATTAATGAAACGAAAGAATTGGACTCAAGACAATAATGTAGTAACTGATTAGAGTCCAACATAGAAATCTCACTTTCGTATTACTCAGTGCCAGCTTTTCAATCACAGTGTCTTGTTTTCGTTTTCTTTTGTTTTTATTACGTTGTCTTCGTATTTATTTACAGGCAGAGGAAGGAATTAGTCTAAAAAACAGATAATCTCGTTTGATCTGACTTGCGAAATAAATAATCCGTTATCTAAACGATAGGATTAATTGTTTAAAACTAACAGAGTTGTGCGTATTTCGGTCTATGAATCATCTAAATCAATAGAAATTGAGAACTTCTCAGTTCTCATATTGATAGTAACTTATTATAATATATGAATGAGAGATAATTAAGTGTTACACTGGTCAATTGTTCTTATAAATTTATTATTAACAAATAACATCCCATAAGATAGAATCTCGTTAATTATTCAATCCTAATTAAACCCTATCCCTATGTAGAGAGTCTATATGCAACAGGCAAAGGCGTGTGCAATAAAAAATACAAACGCTTCTTGGGGAGGAGTTTTTGCTTGTTTAACGAGGAAATTATTTACTTCATTTTATTAGTTTCAGATTTGAATCCCGAATAACCCATTGTTATATAGAAATTAATATAGAAAAAAATTATGAAAGATCTAGATATATAGATATTAACGGACAAAGGCATATAAAGAGGTCACTGTTTCAGGCGCCTCAACTCGCATGATTGGTATGTGAATCTATCTTCGTTCTTATGCTCATTCGATGTTATCATTCTAAATCAATCCTCTCCATAGGTTTAGTAAATCCCAAATCGAGAGCGGCGAACTCAATGGCGTTTCCCTCCCTCTGTTGACAAGGCACTAGCCCTGTATAGAACGCTAAGTCAAAACTTCAAGTGCTTTAGTCTACATGATTGGTAGGTTAGTCAATCGTTTTTTTTTTTTTCTCATTCTAAATTCACCTTTTTCATAAGTTTAGTAAACCCAAAATTGAAAGCGGCGAACTCGACGACATTTCTCTCCAATAGCTAGCCGTTAGTCACGTGTGGGCCCAGGGAAATGTCTTATCCTATTTTCGGACAATGGATGTGGTAAGAGAAGTAATTTGTTAAGGGTGGTGTAGCTTTAAATCATTGACGCAAGTGCCTGTCCTTTTTCCAGATTTAGGCTAGCGCCTTTGCTCAGATTCTCATCATCCCTCCCTATCAACAATTTTTTTTTTTGCCTTTTTGTATAACTCACAATATTCATGTTTTTGAAATGGGAGAGTCAGACTAAAACAGTATTTTATGTGTTAAAATAATATTATTTTGATGCATAATATATTTTGTTGTATATTGTGCATAACAAAACCCTCAAATTCTTAGTTTTCTTATGTGTATCTCGACTAAGTTCATAAAGAACTACTGGAACTAAAAAAAACCCAAACTTTTTTCCTTTGGAATATTCTTTGATTGGTAAATCACATGGTAGATCCCGCCCACCGAATCCTACAGCCTTGTGTTGGAAATTCGGAGAATCTCAAAGGGAGTGAATGAAATGAACACTAAAAAGTCTCTCAGCAATCGAAAAGTTTCTTTTGTTGCACAAACAAAAGTCTCCACTTAATTCTTCATAATCCTCCTTCATGTCCATAAAACTTGATTCTTAATAATTCTCCTTCATGGCCATAAACTCCTTCAGACTTGCATTCCAAAGGTCCTTTGGAGCTAGCATTCCAAAGGTCCTTGTGGTTCTATATATATCACACTTGTTGTGGGTTTAGAGACTACTTGGAATTTCGTCTAAGGAAATATTCCTAATTTTTGTATTTTCGTATTTGTTTTTCCAAATGAGAAAGAGACAGATACAAGAACATTCTACATATCGTTAGAAGATCGGTGGTTCTCCTACTGTGAATCCGTTTTACTCTGGAAGACGATCCCGAAGCATCGGTTAAACATAGGCATCGGTTGGGTATATTCGTTATTTTTTTTTTTTTTGGTTTTCTATTTCCTGTAATTGTATAGTTGTATCGATTATGTTTTTTGTTGTTGATTCGTTTATTAATATAATATATGTATATTTTTCTAGATTCTTCAAATGTTTACGAATAATCTGTCTCAATAGTATTTTTCCTACAACTTGATTCTCAGTACTAGAACGAGGATTGACTTGGCTTTGGTCAGGCCTACGTCTATTGTTCACAAGATGTTCTAAATCTAATTCTTTTGTTTTATTAGTCTCCTAAAAAATATCTAATTTTTTTTTACACTACCTATCACATTGTTTACTAGCAAATACTCTAATTAAAGTCGAAATAAAACTTTATAAGAATTGACCCGTTAAAAATAAAAACACTTAAAAAATTTCAAACCTGAAACATTGGTAAAGAATCGAAAAGTCTTGATCACAAGTCAATTCCTCTGGACTTGTATCTATCAACAAGTTTGAACGTTATCCTCTTCTTACTTGTTTTTCTCCTCTTTTCTTAAAGTTTGGATCACATTAATTGCCGACCAATTAACGTTGTTGAAGTGAAAACAAAGTTAAACGTTTAGGCGTTGGGGAACCACTCGTCTGATTAATTAACGTAGTTAAATTGCTAACCAAGTTATAATGTTTAGGAGTTCGGAAACAGCTAATATATTCTAATAAAATACTTGTTTTAAGTTTTTTCCAACTGAAAATTCATTGGATATTCGCTGTCCTATCACTAAAAGGTCAAAGTTATATGAATTGAAAAAAAATAATCATCTGTCGAGATGTACACTTCGATGGGTTATTGTCCTTCTTGAACACACGTGGAAAAGAGGGTATTAGAAGAGCTCATCATTCTGGTTTACATTCGCTTCAAAATTACAAGGTCTCTCGAGCCTACTCCTGCCAGTTCAAAGAATGGAAAATCTAGGGGTTAAATCGGTTAGGTTCGGTCTGGTCGGTTTTTCTAGTCATAATGGACCGGACCGAACCGATCGGTTCTGGGTAAAAATGATGCTCGATCCTGACCGAAATTTTAGGTAAATCAAAATCGGTTCGGGGTGCTTCAGTCCGGTCGGCTTTTTTAGAAATTTTGGGTTGGGCTAATCGGATCGGGTTGGTTTGGTTCGGTCAGTTTTTTTTAGGGATTTCGGTTTGGGACTTCGGAATCACTTCAAATCGGTTCGATATTTTACATGCTTTGGTTCAATTTGGTTTAGATCGGTTCAGTATTCTAAATCGGTTCAGTTTGGTTCTATTGGGTATTATATCATTCGGTCTGGTATAGAGATATTTAGCGAAAACCAATACCGAACCAAAAATTGATATTTTTTTTTCCGGAAAAAAATGAAACCGACCCAACGGACTTATGGACCGAATGCATTGGTCATTTTTTTTTTTGATTTTTTCAGTCTTCGATTTTTTCTTTCACTCCTTGGAAAACCAAGCTAATTTGTAACGTTTGAATTGTTACAATCAGTTAATGATACCTGTGGCAGTTTCACCATGGGAATAGAAAAGGCGTGGCGTGCCCATCAGCAACTTAGGAGCATGAACAAGGAGAAGCGAGAGCTACTTACGTGAAGGAATCGATTGTATTTCGCCATTTGTTTCCCATAGCAATTGGGATAAAAAAAACACCAAATTTGATGACTCGTTAAGAAAAAGACGAAGTAAGTGCATGCTACTGAAGATGTTACAATATATGTCGGTTAGACTTAATACAATTTCATGTTCGAGGATGTGAACATGATTTCAACATCTATAGTCCAAAAGGATGAAAATTTTCAAACTACCCTTTGTCGATTCTGAGCATGACCTTTCACAAGCAAGCAAACTCTATGAACTTACAGATTTTGCTCTTCCAATTATTTAGTATACATATACGATATATATATATATATATATATATATATATATATATGTATGTGTGTGTGTGTGTGTGTGTGTGTGGCTTACGTATACATATATAACTTCTAAGTGTGGTCATTCTTCACATTTGTCAATCGCTTAATTATATTTGTTTTGCTTCATCATTATGACATGTTTATGCGAAATAATATGATATATCTAGAAAGGTTTTTTTATTTGTTTTATAATAAATTTATGATACCACGATGACTCGACATGTTTATGATAGATTTATTATGTATTTAAAATCTTTTTTTTTGGTAACTTCATGTTAAGATTTTGATAAATTCAGTGTATATAGATGTGAATTTTGTCAGAAATAATAGTTAAACGGTAATAAAATATGATATATTTGTTCAACTAGTTGATGATAGATTTGTCATGAATTTAGTTTTTGATGATAGATAATATCTTCTTATAGTTTCGTTGTTTTAGCATTAGTTTTTTGTTTTAAATTTTAGGGGAGAGAAAATTAGAAGGGGGAGATTGGATACAGAAAATTAGGAGAGAATATTCGAAAGATTAGGAGAGAGAAATAGTAATCATGAATTTTTAAAAAAGGATATAGTCAAATAAACCTCTTGAAGCAACTAGGAGTACTACTTCCTAAGAATATCTATACCATAGCATTAAGAATTGTAATTTCTTATTTTAATACAATTTCTCAAATATTTTTGTACGTTTTGGGTAATGTTTTGTTTTGTTTTGTTTTTTTATTTCAACCATACAAACTCGAAAATAGTACATTGAGATAGATGAAATCAAATAATCAAACTACAAGTACATATCCCAACAAGATTAACACGCGTATTTTTTTCCATCATTATGCCGTTTTTTCAAATCTTTTTTTAAATCATATAATTATGTTCTCTCGCATAAGAATCACGCGAGGGAATCATGAAATGATGTTTACGTTGATAATTATCATTTAGTACATATATATAGATGTAGTAAGAATTAATGGTTAATTTGTAATAAACTATGATATATTTGTTCGACTAGTTGATGGTAGATTTGTCATGAATTTAGTTTTTTTAGGATGGATTATATCTTATGGCATTATTTTTTTATAGTTTCATTGTTTTAGCATTAATTTTGTTTTTAAAGTTTATTTTACAATATTAGGGGAGAGAAAATTAGAGAGGGAAGATTGGACATAGAAAATTAGGGGAGAGAAATGGTAGTCACTAATTTTTTAAAAGGATATGATAAAAGCAACTAGGACTACTTCCAAAGAATATCTATATACTATACAACTAAGAATTAAGAATTTCTTATTTCTTATTTTAATACAATTTCTCAAATATTTTTGTGAACTTTCTACGTTAAGTTTTTTTTTTTTTTATACCTTAAATGCACAAACGATAAGAGTACATCGAGATTGATGAAATTAAAGCATCAAATTAGGAGTTTGTATCTCAGCAAAGTCAACATTCTCTACGAAGACTTGTTTTCTCTACGACTCCGATAATTTTTCTTAATCAAGTTACTGTCGATAAATCACCGATTCATTTTCAACAGACAAGTAATTAGGGTCCCGAAAACTGAAGATTTCGTAATCTATTTCACTTTTCAATAAGGGTTCTTTTCACCCTTCCATCATGGTAATTACCCTATGTGCATAATTATTGCTGCTGCAAAACACAGTTTCACTCCCAGCTTTTCTGCAATTTACTTTCAATAATTAAACTAGGGCTTGTGCAGTATTATTAGCTTGGAGTCTTTATAAATTGTAAATTTTATTCAGAGTGTCCTATCTAACTTACGTTCATCTTGATATATTTATGAATGATTAATTTTATCGCCAACTTGCGAGAATCTCAATTAAAATCAGGCAGAATAAAATTTTGTATGAACTGATCACCAAATAACAATTGATAGCATCTGAGAGATTTCGAACCTGATACCTTAAAACAGAGCAAACTCTTAAATTTCAAGTTTTGACCATCAAACCGACCCTTTAGGGTCATTTATAAACTGTAAATTAATGCGGGATGAATGATGGGTTAGTTGAAGAAATTAATCACTTCAAAGCTCACAACTTCCAAGTTCCAAACCCAAATGCCAAGATTTGATTCACAGGATTTTGATGTTCTAAACAATGGCCTTTGGGGGCACTTGTGGGGCATTGTTTGGGTGTAACTTAATGTCTTATAAGTTAGGAAATTGACTTTTACCTTTGATGATAACTAGTTAAGTTATTAAAAAAAAGACCTTTTTGACTATTAGCATTCATTGAAAATACCAACGAGTACTTAAAATATTAAATTTATTCTTTTCAGAGTTGTTTCATTTTTATTCAAACAATGACTAATACATTGCATTTGAATTAGGGGATGCTTTGAATATACGATCGATTAAAGCATTATTCCATTTGTTATTAAAATAAATTAAGGAGTCTTCTGATGGATTTGTGGTGAAAATGTCATTTGGTTTTCCCATCAGGGAACATGTTTGGTGTTAATGATTGAAGTTAAAGAATTTTTATATATTGATAAATTATGGAGTGTTAATTTTTTTTTATTTAGGCTGATTGATATATTTTTGGAGTGTTTGATAGATTTTTAGTAAAGATAAGAGATGAAATTAAAAAAGTTATGCATTTAATGTAGTTTATTCATCCTGATTTAAATTACTCTTATTTTTAAAGGCATTAATTCTAAGTAAACTAACCCAAAAAATATAATATTTATTTTTAATAAACAAATGTCCTAGGGAGACTTTTTAGCATTGCCTTTTTTTTAATTAGACATCCCTATTTTAGGGTGTTGCACTGTTTTAAAAGAATCAATCATGGATATCCACGCTTGGTTGTTTTTTCAAAAGAGATGCATTAATGTTGATATTTTATTTATTTCTAAATTAATTTTATAAAATCTAAAGTATTGGCAAACACCCCCTTAAAGTTATATGCAAGAAATTAGGTTGCCACCTCGCATATATGGTTGACCAACACCCACTAATAAATTATTCAAGCTTGTTCTTAAATTTAATGAGTTTTAAAAATATGTTCAAATTTGATTTAATGTTTATGAGATAAATCAATTTGAAACAAGCCTTAGTGAAATTAGTTTTGAATAACTTTATTTTTGTTAATATTAGAACGAAATAAGCTAGTTAGTAACGTGTTCGAGTTTGGTCTGATAACTTAAAGAATAAACTAGAAAAAATCTATATAATATTAAAGAGTACTGAAAAACACTGAGTGACCGGAGATTGTTGACAATGCAGCCTAATAGCCCCTCTCCTGGACATTGCTTATCTACTCGTGCTCGTAGCTTAATCAGAGATCAAAATTGTGGTCTGATGGAAGAACAAAAGTCTAGGTAGAGTAAATATTCATTGGTATTAGGGCTTCAACACTTTTCATCACGACCTACTAGTCTGTATATCCCCGATGTAAATATATAGTGATGGAAATGATGGCAAACCACGTATCGGTGCCTCAATAACCAATGGCAGAAATAGTAAGAGACTGTGTTGGGCTATAGTCTAGGTGGAATTTTTGTTTTTGTTTTTGTTTTTTTATATGTAAAATTTTAGTATAAGAATTTTTAGTTCATTCTATTATTTGGAATTTCATATATTTTTTAACCTAATTTATTTTTAGTTCAAAATAAATTAAATTCTTAGTTCTGGAATTGTCAATAACACTCAATAATTTCTTTAAGAGAGAATAGTGAAAATGATAAGAGGTTGTCAAATCAAAGTGTACTCTCACAAAAATAGTTGTCCTATTGGTTAGAGTATAGTGGTACTAGTATTTTACAATATTCGTATCTATTCTTGTTTGAAAATGTTTAGGAATATAAATTATTTGTGCACATCTGAATATAAATATGTTCGAAATTATTGAATGTACATTTTCTTGTTTTCAAGTATTCCACACTCAGAAAGTTTAAGAATATATTTTTTCGTTGATAAATTTAAATATAAATGTGTCATGAATCGTCAAATATACATGAATCAAATTATTTTAAATGATTATAATATGTGTTCGTAAACTTTTCTTTTTTCAGCACGCCAGTCCATTAAGCTCGTGGGGTGTACTGTGAGACAGTGGAGTCGCAAATTCAGGACACACACACCATGTGCGTGGGCTCGACAGACATTAGTACAGTTTCCCCATTTATGCTACTGTCCTTAGTTTTGAAGGAAAAACATACAGTTCTGTTTGTTAACGTTTTAGTATTCAGATTTTAATTTTAATTTTTCAATTTTTTGTAAATATTTAAAAAATACGTTTAGTAAATATATTTTGAAATATTATTTTTTTGTAAACATTTATAAGGTTTTTTAAAATTATTAAAGATGACAAAATGATGTTTTTACTTATTTGTTATTGCCAAAAAAATAGACAATTGAGCATCCTAGGCGAAATAAGGCTCCTTTGGGCCTATTTTGTCCGATATCAATATTGTCACAGATTTTTCTGGCCATTATTTTTTGATATTTTATCTCGTTCTTCTGATTTTTTTTAAATTAATTGTTCGTCTGAACATAAAGAATCTAAAAAAAAAATTGATGCTGAAAATTTCAAGGTCCAAATTTAAAATACCGTTTTTTTACTTTGCAGAATAATAATTCTCCACTAAACTGCAGAATAATAATTGACGCTTTTTATCCATTCAAAAAGTTCCCAAGTAATATGTGGAAGTCTGAATTTATTTTAGAGAGAGAGAGAGAGAGAGAGAGAGAGAGAGAGAGAGAGAGAGTCATTTTTCAGACAGGATTTCAGAAAGAAAAAAAAGAATATTAACCTTTAATAAAGAGAAAGAGCATGCAATAAAACTATTAACAAGAAAAATAAGGCCATAAAAGAATGGGGTAACTATAGCAATTTTCACAATTTTTTTTTATTAAGATACTTCAATTAATAAAATCATGTCCATATTAAACTACTAACAATATATCTATGCTCTCTTTTTTTTAAAAAAAATAAAAATTCACACCAAGACTAAAACTTCTCCTCCTTCTTTATTCATTTTTTTCATTTACAAGATTTTTTTTGAACTTCTTCTCATATTCAATTTTTCTCTCTTAATATAATTTTTATATTTAATATTAAATCATACTTTGATGAAGAGGTTTCGTGCTCCCGCCGTATTTTTTTATTCCTATTCTAATCTACTGTCACCAATTTTTATTTAATATATGGAAATATTTTCTTCACCCATTGCTAAAATTGCACAAAATTTATATCCAACCACGTGCTTCTCATGTAAGGAGTAAAAGGGATTAGAATATGTATATGGGTAAAATGCACTGAGCTCCCCTGAGGTTACTGACAAATGTAAGGACCTCTTCTCTAGTTTCAGAAAATGCAGTAAACTTCCCTACTTTAGAAAGTATTTGATTGTTTCCCCCCTCTCATTAGTTTTTGATGGATGTCGTTTGGTTTACCAATAAATTGACCATTTTGCCCTTATGTATATACACCCTATGTTGGATACCAGTGGTCATTGCCATCAATTGTGTTCGTGTTTTTCTCTTGTATGCTATGTGTACACATCTTGTTAACAAAAATTTATTTTTAAATTTTGACTTTGCAGTTTATCTCGAAATATATTTTTAAGTTAACGGTGAATTTTTAAAAAATTTTCGAAAATAAAATTCAGAGAACACGACCGAAAGAGGTTCAAATGAGCAGTTTCGATCACTTTTTTTAATGCGGAGGTGGAAAAAGTAAGAAAAAAAAGCAAAAAAATATGTTCATTTTGTCACCGCCATATTAAAAAAAGTGACGAATACCGCTTATTTAAAACCCCTTCGTTTGTAGTTTATGGATTTTATTTTTGAAAAAATTCTAAAGATTCACCGTTGACTTAAAATAATATTTTAAGAGAAGTCAAAATTTTAAAATAAAATTTTGTTAACGGAATGTGTACACATAGCACACAAGAGAAATTTTTCTTAAAACCCAAAACGATAAAGTTTTGGGCCACAGCACACATGTTGTGTGCTGTGGAGCACAACACCCACCCACTCCACGGCAGCAAACATTGGATTTAAAGGACTAAAGCTTTCATTTGGAATAATCATAACTTATGTTAAGATTTGGTAAAATTGCTACATCGTTAATCGCTGTAAGCTTTCATTTTTTCACTTTTTTTTGTTGTTTTTTTCTCATGCGGATGTATGTGTGGTAGCAACGTCACTAAGATAAAACAAGTCTAATGAGGGGAGCATTAAAATTTGGGCAAAAATGTTACAATTTTTTAATATATGTCCAAGCTTAACTTATTTATAGAGAAAATCAAAATTAAATGAATTTTGATTGAGTTGATCATGAACTTATCTCATGCAGCTTGAAATGTTTTGATGCAAAATAAGCTGAATGAGTGTGTACTAGGTTTGCATGATGTTAATTTTAATGAGTTTTAAAAAATATTTAAATTTAATTTATTTATGTAACATTAATTTTGAGTGAATTTTTAACGAACGAACACAAATTTAAACTCGACCAACTTATTAGTTTATTAATTCTAAACGAGAATCATATACTATATTTAATAATTTTGATACAAAATAAAATGAAAAAGAAGTACGCTGACATTCTTTTACCATGAAACAAATACATTCATGTTTTTGTTATGACCAATAATATATAATAAAAAATTATTGTACTAAATGCGATAAAATATGGGTTTTTTTTTTTTTGTAATTTTTGTATTTAAAACTTAGTCGTCCATTATTTTGATGATAATTCAAAAAACAAAGACCTGTAAATATAATTTCATGCCTAACATTTGTTCGAATCAATGATTGTGGCTTTTCTAAAATTACGTACTAACAAAAAAATTCGAGGTGGAGAAGAAAAAAGAATTTGTGTGCCTTGAAAGATGAGATAATAATTGGAGGTCTTTTTATAAACAGTAGAGGGGTATTTTAGGAATTTAAAAATTTACCTATGATGACATCAGCGGAATCCATCTATTATTTGACAAAAGTTAGCATGGGAAAACAATCAAATATTTTCTAAAGTAAGGAAGGTTATTGCATTTTCAGAAACCAGAAGGGAGGTTCCTACATTTGTCAGTAACCTCAGGGGAGGTCACTGTATTTTACCCAATATACATGTATGTGTGTGTGTGTGTGTATGTATGTATGTCTCTTTATAGTAATGGTTTGCCAATGGAGCTTTCAACCTAATTATTAATTAATATGGTTTTCCTATCTGGCCCATTGACAAGAAACCAAGTCAAGATAAGATTGGTGGCTTTCATGAAACTTTGCCTTGGGAGCTATGGCACTCAAGATTATGACTGATTTTTCATCTCAAATTGCAGGCCGACTAGGTGGAAAAAACATTATACGTGTCAAGTGAACAGGAAAAGATCAGGTTTTCTTATAAATCATTTGAACAATCTTTTTATTTTTGACCCCACTATCTTGTTAATGATATTCATAATTACATATAATAAGTCTAAGTGGAAAAGACACTGTACGCGTTGAATGAATTAGAAAAGATTGGATTCCCCTACAACCCATTTGATCAACCTTTTATCATTGGCCCCACTACTTTGTTAATGATATCCATAATCACATATGCTAATTCTCAGTGGAAAAGACACTGTACGCGTTGAACGAATTAAAAAGGGTCGGGTTCCCATACAATCCATTCGAAGAACGTTTTATCATTGGCCCCACTATTTTGCTAATGATATCCATAATCACATATGATAAAGTCTCGGTGAAAAAAACACTGTACATGTTGAATGAATTAAAAAGGGTTGGATTTTTCTATAACCCATTCGAACAACCTTTTATCTTTGTTCTCATTATTTTATTGATGATATTCATAATCACATATGACAAGTCTCAATAAAAAACCATTGCAATAGGTTTTTCCTACTAACCATACGAACAACCTTTTAATTTTGGCCCTACTATTTTGTTAATGATATCCATGTATGTGATAAGTTTTGGTGGAATAGAGATTGCACATGTCGAGTGAATTAGAAAGGCTTGGATTTCCCTACAAACCATTCAAGTAACCTTTTATCTTTGGCCCCACTATTTTGTTAATGATGTCCATAATCACATACGATGAGTAATTTTATTATATCAATTGTGAAAAAACTAAGAAAATCACAAAGTATCGTGTATATTTGATATTTCGTGAAATTAGATTTCTAATATATATAATATGGTTTTATATTTCATGATAAATCAATCAAATAGACCCGTGCTTTCTCTCCGTTGGTTTTCTTTCAAGAGCTTTTATAAACAAATTGATTTATCTTTTTGGCTTTTAACCTACTCAACTTTAACATCAAGAATAAAGAAACTAAAAAACTTCAATGTATCCTACATTTGATATTATTTCAATTTGGTATCCTACAAATATCTTAACCTCGCGAGATAATTTTAACCTAATTTTATATTTAGTTCAATCAATCAAATGGACTCGTAAATTATATTATATCAACTGCAAGGGAACTAGAAAATCACAAACTACCGTACATCCTATAGAATTAGGTATTCAATTGATATAAAATCTCAAGAGAATTATAACATAATTTAATACATAATCCATACAATCCAATAAAACCGTAAAGTAATGATGCTCAATTGCAAGATAAGCTACTTTCTGTCACAATTGATTCTTGTATGGACCCCAAAAGAATTAAACCCAATCGTAGCTGGCTACGTGGTTGGTTTTAGTTAATCTCTATCTTTTGACATCATTTTCCTTTTTATCTAATTCCAAAAGCACATTACTACTAGTTAATTGATTGGATCAAGAGTTAATTTTTCTCGCAAAAGAATAGCTTGTAGGAACAATTTTATGGTGTTTGAAAGGGACTTGTAGTTGATTCTTGACAATGACAACCATTCCCACAGCCACCCATTGAAATTTTCTTTTAATTTGAGGAGACAATTTGGAGGGGGGGTCCCCTCACACCATGATAAGTTCTTGACACAAATCCTAGTTCAACATAAAGAAAGCTTTTCAACAACAAACTCCCTAAAGTCTCCTTTTTGATGAGTGAATGTTTTCCACTACTAGTTGTTGTGTGTGAAATATCTTTTAATCAAATGATGATGGTATTGGCTTTGATGGGTTATGGTTGGATAATTTCCTGTGTGATTGGAGAGTTTTCTATTGTGTTGAAGTTATAGCCAATTGTCAACAAGATAAAAGTACTTGATTGTGTCCCCACACTTTTACACTCATTTTGGTTGAATTACATTTGGATATATTTTGACTCAAACTATTGACTCACCCACTTTGAGATAATCCTCACTATATTTATATCCTTTTTTGCATGCGGTAAATATCGTGTCGGTGGGTTTAGGGAGATTTTTTGATGTAATGGACCAGTTGACCCTAGCTGTCACTATATACATTTGTATTTGTCCACGTGTCTTGTGATACAGAAAAGGTGATTACATAATATTTCAAATTTGCCAAAACTATATGTAATAATTAACTTTATTTAGAATGAAGTTATTATTTTTATATGGCACATAGTTAAAGATAAACTAATTCATTGTACCTATTAACAAATACCTTATGTTGCGTAAATATTTTAGACGACTTTGTTGATATTGAATGAGAATTGTCTCATAATAGGACTAGGAAAATTCGAATTTGTTAAATAAAAAAACGTGCATGCGCTCGCCGCACCAAACACCTAGATGGGATTAGGGCCGAGACTCCAGGTTTGTGGACCTGAGGCCTGTGGTTAGAGGTCTGTGGGCTCAAAATCCCTAAATGACAAATTGAGTGAGACTTGTTGAGTCAACTCAATTTTGCGCTCCAAGCTATTTTAGTGGAAGACCCAAATTCATGTGTACGTATTTTAAGATTCGTGTATTTATCATGTTCATGAATTTATTATGTTCATATATTCTCAAGTACAATGTATTTTCAAATTTATGGATTTACCACGTTCGCATGAATTTTCAAATACATGAATTTTGTTGCACTTTGCTTGAGTTTATCCTAATTCATTCAGCACGGACTATGGTTAAATTCATTTAATACAAATGAAAAGTTTTTGCAAATTTGATGTATTGCAGCTATAAGGTCTCCCATAGCATACTTATAAATAGGCTGCCCATGGTTTATATATCAACGCACAATTTTATCCAAAATTATTTGAAATTCAAATTTCTAGAGTTCCTATGTTCTTCGTGTTTTACTTTTTCAAAAAGAGAGGTCTGATAACCGATATAGTTAAAGGTAGTGTGACTTTGACTGCAGTAAACTATTATATCATGAAAGATAGATGCCGATAACAACCTCCTATACTTTTGGTGCGTCGGCAAATTTATTTTAAGGATACCATGTGATACACAAGTCTTGGTTTGATTATCTAATTAATTTTCCAATTGTTGTCCAATTTCTGGTTCACATAATTTGCTTATCTTTATGTGTATGCTTCTATGACTTCATAAATTCAACTTTTCCAGTTATTATTTACTTAACTGTTTTTCTAAGCAACCAACAGAGCTATCTAACTTAATCTAATTTAGAAACAAAATCAAGTTTCTTGTTAGTTCAAAGAGAGAGAATAGGGATTAATAAGGAGCTAGTGTGCTTGAGTTGTTTCAACGACTCTTTTGCAACCCATGTGGTGTTGCAAGGAAGAAACTGATCATTGAATTCCTTCTTCAACGCCTCCCATGTTTCGATCTTTGGACGGGACTTGTCCTCTGATCTTGTCCTCCACCAGAGTTTCGCGACTCTAGTGAAATACATGCTAGTGATGGTAACTTTCTGTGCCCCAAGAATATTGGCAGCCACGAAATACTGCTCAATGTCCCACAGAAAAGTTCTCAAGCTCTTTGGCACTCCGAGCACCGTTGAAGGCTTGAGACTCCGAAACCCGCACGTTGACACGAACGTCTAAATTGTTAAAAGGACTGCCGAGTGCCCTCTTCACCAGCACGAGTTCAGTCTCCATTGTCTGAACCCTGTCCTTTGACACTTCCGACAAAGAAACCATGCCAGCCATCAAGTCTGTAAATTTGGAATCTGTCATTGCCTTGCTCTCCTCCGGCAAAGTTTGCAAGGAGACGACTTCCAGAGCGACACCATCCAATCGCTCAACCAGTGATCTCGAGTCATTTGGTTCTACAACATCGACAAGCTCTTCCAAACATGTAACCCATTCCCGCACAACATCCATAGCAGTATCGCCAGCCATTTTTGAGCAAACCGTGCTCTGATACCAATTGTCACAAGGTCAAATTTTCCACCGAGGTTCGGCCTGTGGTGACACTAAACTCCATCAAGGATTTCGTCAGCCAACTTGCGGAATAAAAAAGAAATAGAGTCTAAAAGACAATGTTTACAAAAACCCTTCCCAACCAATGTTTATTCACCAAGAATTTACACTGGAAACCAAAGTCAATTTAGACAGAATTTTTTCTCTCTACTCTCCTGCCTAAAATTGCCCCAGTACTGCCTTTATATAGGCTACAATAAAAAAAACGTGGCTAGCTAACACATGGGTCATGGATATGTCCCATGATCTACAGTTGACACCCCTAACTGATTGGGATTTGTGCTGGACCAAACAGAGCTTGACAGCACACAAAATCCGGTAACTACTGATAACCACATATTAAAAATATTAGAAATCACCCCCTGCCAGCTTCCAAAGACACCTGTCCAAGCCCAGCTCATTTGCTCATGAAATTAGCTTAACTGCATGTTTATAGGAACAAGCCCAACACAAAATATGCCACCAGCCCACTGCCTTCCTGATTGAAATGTCCCACAAGCCCACTATCTTTTAGCATCCATGCGTCAATCTTTTGGGCCTTCACCTGCATTATTAGTTGCTGCTTGTTTAAGAGACCAATGCCACCACCAAGTTGGCATTACCAAGTCTCCTTGTCAAGACATGTCGCCCTCATGTCTTGCTCGTTGCATGCGCCGCTCGCTGCGTAGACACGGGTGCAAGGTACCACCCTTGACCTTGTAACAAACTTCACGAGCAAATTTTTGTAGGTTTTTGATAGTTATCGTATAGTTTTCATAGAACCAGATGCTCAAAATTAACAAATATTTTCAGCTTAATGAACTTTTTTTTGTTAATGAACGGGCTAATTGAGAGTTAGATTAGGCTTAAATATCTTTTGTCATGTTTTTCTTAAAACCTTCTCGTTTTTTGTATTTGTTTTGGTCTTAAAGGAGAACATTAAACTAAAATAATGTTTCTAGGGCATAACTAGGGTTTCATTTTTTCATGTGGACGTTCAATTATACAAGAAAATGTGAGTTCCACTATAACTACATTGACTTTCTTGTAAACTGAACTACATCAACTTTCCACTATAATGAGGTAAATTATTTAATTGCGTTTCTTTATTTTTCTCATAAAATATTTTAGTTTTTAATATTCCTAACATATAAATGGTAACGAGAGACAAATTATTTCCACAGTAAAAACTCAAACTCCTAACTTCCCGATTTATATATTGTCTATTTAGTATTCGAATCGCATAGACCATGAGTGTTAACAACTCTATAAAATGAATCGAAATCATAGGCGTTAACAACCCTATAAAATCAACTATTCATATCATAACGATCAGATCTTCGACTATGGCCTTGATGATCCAAAATTTCACTTGCAGGCCTAGAGGCATAACATGAACTAATGCCCGCATGCCTTGTGACTTCTCCTGGGCCAAGAAAGGCAATTTTGATGAAAGGTTTCTATGTTTAGGTAGTCTCTGTGCCTGTGTGTGTGTTTTGGGTGTTGAATCGAGTTAATTAGTTACTTCTTTTGTAGTAGCCTTAAATATTCATGTTGGGCTTTTGTATCATCGCACCTGGACCTATACGTTATTTGATCAACGATCATATAATCTTTGAAAAAGGCAAATCCGCATATGGGACCTGACCATGCACCGAGATAGGATGACCACGGGAATCAATCAATCAAGATGCTCGATATAGAGAAGCAAAAGTGTCTATGACCTTAAGCATGATCTCCACGCCTCCACAACTAAAGTTTTATGCAAGTGGAGAGCAAGAAATAAAAGAAAATAATCTATTCTATATATAAAGGGAGAGCACTAGTTTGGTGTCTCCCAATTTTGTCATTGTGTCTATTTTTCAATTCCTATATTGCCCTTAAAAATATTTCTAATTACTCTTAAATTATCTTAATTACCCACACGTGAAAAACAAGATACAAAATTAAATATATTGATATGATAAAAAAACCAAAATACGTTACATCAGATTGAAAAGTATCTATATAATAAATTAGTATCGTGTTACCTTAATCATATTAAGAAATATTAAGAAGAAAATTACTTTTCACCCTTCTCCAAATACAAAAATCACACCCTCCGGAACAAATACCTAATCTTTCTCCTGAAATTTGAAAAATATCACTCCTCTTCTCTCTTCTTTTTCTTTTCCTCTAAATTATAAAAATAATATTCCCCTCCCCCTCCGAATTACAAAAATACCAATCTTTTCTATTTCACTCTTTTTTATTGCGTTTTAAAAAAAATGTACGATTAAAAATAAAAATAGCATCGGTTAAATTCTGAAAAATTAACATAAATACTAAGACCATCACTGCTATTATCTTCAAAATTACTACCGACTACACAAATTCACATTTTTTAGCTTAATCAATTCAAAATTACAAAGCAACAAATTTTAAGGTGTTCAAAGAAGTGCGAAACAAAATTAAAAAATTCTGTGCAAAAACACTTATATTTTTTTCCTTATACTCAAACCAAAAAAATGGTGAAAACAAATAATAAAAAAATTCAAGTACCACGAAACACTTACATATTTAAAAAAAAACTTAAATATTTACCCTTGAATTTTTTAAGCACCATGGAACACTTAAAAAAAAAAAATCAATCTTTTTTTAGAATAATATTTTTTTCTAATTTTGTTCATATAGTTCTAATTGGATATAGATGAGGAGTTCAGGATCAATCCAATCTGAATGAGAAGACGGTCTAATTTCGGTTCTGAAGAGTAATCTGAGTCCTAAAAGAATTAGAAAAATTAAATCGTATAGTCTATAAATAAAAGTCCAGGTTCAGGTTCAGGTTCATCACATTAGAGTACAACCTTGTACTATATACATTTGAGATAATGCTTCGACTTGTTTTACTCACTTGCCATTGAGGTCCTCTTCAATTACGGTCCAAGCATGCCGAGCAATTGCTATTGCCCATATTGGTCAATATTTTGTGCAATTTTTCTTGAGACCTCATTACCCTAGACCGCGCATCCCATTATGATAGTGGCAAAATACATCAGATGAAGCTAAGGAATGAGTATTGGAAAACACCGCACGTCTTATGGTATGAAGTCATGGGTGAGAGAAATATTGATTAGAATTTGTGTTGTTATTTTTCCCATAATTCACAATTATATTAGTTGTTGAAGTACTGATTAATTTATGAAAATGCTAATTGCAAAAAAAAAATTGTAACATTTATTTAACTTTTTATTTTGTTAAATATAATTTTGAAGTACTGATTATTGAAGTGGAGTATAAAAAGATTAACATGTCACGTAATATAATTACGACAATTATAAATGAAATTATAAATTATTTTAAATGTAATACAAACATTAAATAGAGAACTATTTAAAATTTTTTTATTTAAATATAAAAAATAACGTGTTTTCGTGCATTAACAAAGTATTTATATTTTTTTCGCATTAAGGAACACTTACATATTTCGGCCTTGCGTTCCTTACGTTCAAACAAAAAAAGAGGTAAAAAAAACAAAAACAATTTAAATACGACGAAATACTTAAATATTTTTAAAAAATACTTAAATATTCGCTATTAAATTTTTAAGTACCACGAAACACTTAAAAACAAAAAAAATTAATTTTTTTTCAATAATCGAGTCCACAGTTGATTTTTAAATATTATTTTTAGTCAACTAAATTTTTAATATTTTTTCAAAATAAGAATAAAATCAAATTCTCTCCCTAAATTCAAGTCCTTAAAATAAGGAATTACTAATATTGTAAAAAATGCTAAGGGAGATAATTTTTTGATTTTTAAACAGCCATACCTCTCCTTATTTTTTTGCAGAAGGGGTGAAAAACAACTCTCTCTATTAAGAAACCTTTATATTCTTCACATGTAAAAACATGATAAACAAGTTTACTCAATTAATTAAATGCTGTTTGTTAATTGAGTCCACTAATTATGTAAAATTCATGTCAATTGGATACCGATTGATACCTAATCGAAAAAACTTTCACTTGACAATTTTGAAAAAATTGAGTTCTGATTCAATGTACTCCACCCATTTTCTATTTCACCATAAATTTGTTCCTATCAGTTATTAACCAATATTCGGTAACACGATATTTTTTTGGGATAAGATTGATGCTATCGACGAGATCTGTAAAAAGAAAGGTTTTTTAACCATGAAAATGGATCCGGAATGAATCCAAAAATCGACAATATACAAGCTGCATCCTTTCACTAATCAGACAAAAATGAGAAACCCTAATACTTATGTCGTCAGACTCTTGGAATTTCGCCACCAGGCTTATATCCAACATTCTTTAACTATTAGGCAGATTTGTAGCCATGTTAGGATGGGTATCACTTTCTCATTCCAAATCTCATTCTAATTATGTATAATCAGAAGAGAAAAAATTCCATAGATTATAAGAAGGCAAGTTTCTCATTTACTAAACATATGTTAGATTCATAGGGACTTAGAAAATTCAGCCGGCAACAACAGGCATTACTTTAGACTACTTACTAGTAAGTAGTATTCAAGTCTGCTTAGAGCAACAATTAGTTAAAGCATAATTCTGATTCATTTAATGTTGATCAGTGTTTAACAATTGGACTAGATGTCGTTAAAGATTTGGTACAAATATTATTTGTAAAAAATTGACTATTCAATTATCACGTGATTATGCTTCGTTCATATAGATATCAACAACCGACAAATTTAATAATTCATGTAGATAATAAAGACATTCAAACTTATACAATGAACGAGTTGAACCGTTATTTGAAACTATAATTGATCTTAGTACTACAAATTAGTGTATTCTGGGATGAGAAATCTTTATGATTTTGCAAGTATATTTTAAACTGACAGTGACAATATTATAATAACATAAATGAAATAACGTGAACTAACACGATATCTCGATTTTAAAAATAAAACTGGACAAGAAAAGTGAAAAAAAAAATCCCGTGGTATGCGTAATACAAATAACCTGCTATCTATTACTATGCAGTAATTTTTGCCAACACAATGTAGGTCGTCTATATTTATAATAGTATACTCTTTCCGTCTCAATTTATTTATCTTGAATGGTTCACAATAACTGAGTTCTAATTAAATA
>JABCMJ010014848.1:0-58446 GCA_014822125.1 Arbutus unedo | reverse complement strand
TTATTCCCAAAGCCGGCCAGATACTTCGGCTATAAAAATAAAAATAAAAAGTTTAAGGGCCGGCTAATGTAAGAATTGGGTACTACTTTAGAGCTGGAAAGGGTAATCTATTCTTTCTAGACCTCTTTGTCAAGTGTTGCGTTCGTCTTGAGAATTAAGCGAGTGGTGTTGGTGTTTCTGTTGCAATGGAAGATGATAAAAATGTTTTGTTTCTGTATCCAGGTTAGAGAACACAAAAACTGTGGAATCAGCGACAAACTCCATCGACAGGGTCGTTGCTAATCTACTCTTCAGTAAGATGCATTCGGAACAAGAATCTAATGAAACTACAGGGCAGTCTGACTACACCTTCAGTCAGACACAGCGGCCTCATTACCCTCAGCACACAAGTTTATGTGGTGATGCTGAAGTTCCAATCTACAGTAAAGAGAAGCCTCCAGGGGGAGACGCAAGTTCAAGTGGTGGTTGGAGAAAGTAATGAAGAATCCAAAGTAGGTGGCATCTCAACGACCCAAAGTACGTTGGAATTTCGTTCCTGAGTTGCATTAAGTTGTCAAAATATGTAAATATGCATATTCGGCTTGTATTATATAGTCAGTAGAGGGTGCTTGGAGTTGCTGCATCTGACTCAATTTTTGTTGGTACCTAAATGAGTTATGATCTGTTCAACAAAAGAAGAGGAGAGAAATGTGAAGAGCAACTAGTTTGTTAGATAGTATCTTTTGTACTTCCTTCTGTCGCTTTGTTGTCGAGTTGAATAGAGTTTGTTGTTGTGCCATAGTTTGTTGTAGTCTAACTAATGTACATTTGCTGCTGTTCTGTAACGATTATTTGTTTTTTCTTTTTGGCCAGTGAAATTTTGACCGTTACTTTATTTGTTTTCTTGGTTGGTGGTTTGTTTTGAAAATTTAGTTTTGCATAAGCAGTCCTTTTTTCACAATACCATGATTTTGGTAAATTAATAACATTTAATGAAACAAACCAAGGACAATACTGGCCAAAGCCATAAGAAATAAAAACAGGCAAACAAGCTTAAACAAAAGAAAGGCCAACTAAAGGAACTATGATCTTTGAGTCTCTACCTTCGAGTTGGTCCTTCTTCACTCTTCTTATATAAGCCCTTATCTCCTCCTCAAGTCAGTCCAATTTAGGTTCTAGCATCCTCGCATTATGCAGCACTGTTCCCTCCTAAACCAGTAAAACGATAGCAGCCGATAACAGTTTAAATGGGTCATGGAATGGCCACTTCATGAGAACGAGACCAAGCTATTTCCTCATCCAGAATGCCATTTGATGAACCACATTGCAAATAGTGGTCATTAGTGTTCTTGACCCGTTCGTGGCCGATGACTGGGTGGAGAAGGCGTTTGATACACTGCAAATAGTGGAGGATGATCTGAGGGCATCACTAGCAGTCTATCAGTTTATTGGTAAGACGGCTCAGTGGTAGAAAACTGTTAAAGCAACATATGATGTGAAGGGCATGACACGGGAGGTTTTCAAGGATCTCTTCCTTGATCGTTATTTTTCTGTAAATAATAAAGGACTCGCTAAGATAAGAGTTCTATGACCTTGCGCAGGGTGAGATGTCCATTATTAGTACCAAAATAAATTCACTTCGCTGTCGAGTTTTGCTATAAGAATGACTCACAATGAGGAGCTGAGGTGCAAGAGGTTTGAGAAGGGTCCCAGGCAAACTATCCGGGAAAAAGTGGTACCACTCAAAGTCTAGTATTATAAGGACTTGGTGGAGCGGACTATGATTGTTGAGGCAGACAGTCAAGATAAGAGTAAGCAGGCCAGCAAACTAGTATCTGTAGGCACAAAAGGGCCAGGGCCTTAATTTGTTGATTTGAACGTAATTTTTTCCAATCTGCATGTGGGGTGGTACACTCCCAATAGGAATGATTTTCTTGATATTGATGCCCAACCGCGTGGGGACTCCCATTGGATAAGGAGGGACCCACTAGGTTTGGATGTTGAGAACCAACTAGCCCTAGAAGAGACTTTGGCTAAAGTGCTTAGAAGATAACAGAATGTTGAGCTGGCCAAACCTTCTCAATCGTCGATTTCCTACCTACCAATGGCATATCTCAATATTCTTAAATTTCTCCCTCTGGTGGATATATTGGGTCTGTGGACTAATGTGCAATTAAATGGTTTTGCTAATATTATATGGGGAGATCTTTTATAGTAATATATCAACTAGTTTGAATTTAACTGATAATGTAATATTAAAATATTAG
The DNA here is from genome assembly GCA_014822125.1 of Arbutus unedo. Taxonomy (NCBI): domain Eukaryota; kingdom Viridiplantae; phylum Streptophyta; class Magnoliopsida; order Ericales; family Ericaceae; genus Arbutus; species Arbutus unedo. The sequence goes on along the minus strand of JABCMJ010014848.1, from coordinate 56,200 downwards.
TCTTAAAACATTAAAAAAGTGATCTTCTCCACCTTGAGTAATTTCTCCATTCACACTGTATATTCTGAAATAGAGAAATACTGTTGTCATCAAATTTGACATTATTTTAAATTTTAGGGCCTATAATTTGATTTTTGTTTTGTTTTGTTTTTCCTTGTACTGCAATTGCGTTGGATTCTTTGGAATTAAAGGTGATCAATCACCCACCCAAGTTCAAAACAATCTTATATTCTCATGGAATTAAAAGTTTATTTTGGGAAATAGCAATAGCCAATGAGAAAAAAAAAAGTAGTTCTATTGAGAACAAAATTATCAATCTCGTACTGATAAACGTACTAATTTTATAACTAATATGATATATACAGTATCGGTATAAAAAAATTGAATAATGCTAGAATCTCATAATTAGGATACTAGAAAAATTGAATATTAGCAGCTCTTCCCCCCACAAACCATCTCTCTCTCTCTCTCTCTAATGACTGAGCAGGGCGCCCCCCATCTCTTTGTCAGCCACTTTCCTCCCCCTTCCCCACTTACTCTCTAACATATAGATATACTTTCAATTTTTTGTATTTATTAATTTCGTATTAATTTTTTATAAATTATTAATTTGTCTTGATAAAAAAATTAAAAATATAAATTATTGCTTAAAAATTAAAAAAATTCACCAAAGTCAAAATAAATAAATAAATAAACCATGTTTAGACTTATCTTTTGTTTTTGTTTAAAAGTTAAATTTTTTTGTTAAAAACAAAAAATAAATTTAAACTAGATTTGTTTCGACTGATTATTAGTTCATAACGAAAAAAATAAACCAAAATAAACCATGTTTAGACCCGTCTTTTATCTTTGGTATATTTTTTTAACTTTTAAACAAAAATTTATACTTTTGAAACTTTTTTTTAAAGAAGAACTAATAATTTATAAAAAAAATTGCAATACTAACTAATACAAAAGAATTATATAAATACAAAAAATTGGAAAATAGGAACAAATGTGGATGTTTGTGTGTTTGTGTGAGAGAGGGGGAGATAGGGCCTGCCACGTCATGCTAGGGTATCAGAAACTAACCAAAAACTGATCACAAATCTTGTTTAGACTTATTTTTGTCTTTAATGAATTTTTTTAACTTTCAAACAATAGTATATTTTTTAAATTCCTTTCCTTAAGAATTTAAAAAGTACAATTTTTTTGTTTAAAAATTAAAAAAATTCACTAAAGAAAAAAAATAAACCTATACATAGTCTGTTTCAATTAATTTTTCGTCTTTTATAATTTTTAAAAAATCTTAAACTTAATTTTTTAGTTTTTTTAAAATATTTCGTCAAAACAAACTAACAATATTATTTGATGATTTCACTAGATGTTTTAAAAAAATTAAAAATTATGTTAAAGACTAAAAACAATTCATAAAATACCAAAATTAAATCGAAAGAGACTTGTTTCGATTTATTTTTTTGTCTTTGGTGAATTTTTTTAATTTTTGAACAACAAATTATACTTTTTAATTTTTTTATCAAAACAAATTAATAATTTATAAAAAATAATACAAAATTAATAAATACAAAAAATTGAAAAGTAAATGTGAGAGAGTGAAAGTGGGGGGGAGAGGGAAGTGGCTGACAAAGAGCCCCGCCCAGTCTGGGTTTTTTATGTGATCTCAATTATAAGATCCTAGCATTACTCAAAAAGATTTAGGAGGATTATAATATTTTTTAACAAAAAATCACATTAGACATGTAATCTCACAACTTAAAAACAAATCACATTTTAGTCTCAATTTATATTTAACTACCACCAAAAAAACCATCAGTTGAAATTTAAAAAAGAAATACAAACCGGTACTATTCTCGCCGGTATCGGCCAAGATAGCCCAGAACAAGCCAAAAAAAGCCAGTACGGTGGTAGGGACGCTACACTAATAATCTAGTACTACTACTAGGCCGGTACGGTATGTGATAGATAACTCTGATTGACAATACGTACCTCCACTGGTTAAAAAAAAAAAGAGAATCAACTCGTTGTTTCGATAATAACGTCTTGCACCTAAATAAATGAACATCGAGTTTTACATGTTTTAGGTTGGGCTTCGTGGACTTATAGTGGAATATAATGTTACAAACTGCCACTGAAGCTTGAAAAACTGGTTACAAAAGGGGTCCAATGGGTTCTTCAATTTTCGGAGAACAACACATACATATATTCAGGGAAAGCAAAATATATTCAAAGCTGGGATTTGTAGATCTCCTGGGAAGAGGTGGCCCCAGTCATTGGACACAACCTGACAGAGAAGGAGTATGGTGAAGCACGAACCAGATATTTGTCGTGGACGCATGGCGACCAGCTATCATCGCCACCCAACCCCATGTGTTTGTGATCAAGATGGACCTGCCACATTACAGGAACAATATTGGACTGGGTTCAAAGGAATTAGAGAACAATTAGAAGGAAAGAAAAAGAAATCCAGAAACAAGAGTAAGGCTAATATAAGGACTTGTTAAACCAAGTAGAACACAATGAAGTAGCCGGTGGAGATTACATTGCATAACTATCAAAAGGGCCAAGAAGAAATGAACGAGGAAGAAAGGGACTGACAAAAAAGACCAGAATCCATTCCAGGTGGGCCTACTTACTTCAACACATAAAAAACAGTAGCAACAGAACTTTTTACAGCCCACTTCGTAGGTGACATAGGGGGAACCATTATGACCTTTTGGTGATACAGATCATGAGGAGATCTTCATGATTTCTCGCATTGCTCCACTATATTTATTGTGAATTCTACAAGATTTTAAGCTTCCAATTATATAGACATTCTTTACGAGGAATCATACTAAGTTCCTATTTTGTCTTTTAGCCTCTGACGAAGGATAGTGTGAGAGGAAAACAGTAGCGCAGGACAAAAACTCGCCTTCTTTAATTTCTAGACATTTTTCATTTGGAATACATTACTCCAATAAAAACAACAGATGAAAAGTTACCTCAATATAATCTCCCCTGACAAGTTTTTCATTGTGTGTTGCCCTGTCAAGCTCTGCCGTTGTGTAGTAACTCGCATTCATTTGCATAGGTGGAGAGCCATCATAAATGGAAGCATAGATTCCTGTTCCTTCCTTGTTCTGAAATGTCACCCACCTTACATCTGCCCTACCTGAACATTCTCCAGGAACAATATAAGGAACATGCAAGTCACTCACCTTCTGCTCATATACCCCAACGTGGGCAGCTGCTTTTCGATCCGGATAACATTCAAAGGGCCCTCTCCCATACCATTTAATCTGTTCCATTGATTTGTTCACATGAAACTCAAGTCCAACACGTGGCAATGGCGGAATATCACCACTTGGGTTCACACTACATTCCATGATGACATCTCCAGAACCGTAGATTGAGTATGTCATATTAACCTTGAAAACAATATTGGATCTATTGAATTCAGTGGAAGACTCCTCAGCCTTTGGCATACCTACAGAGACGACTGCTATTATCACAAGATGATCCGTCATTTTCTGAATTGAACAACTTTCAGTCAGGAAAAGAAGGTTATCAAGACCAGCAGCTTTCCACTTGGACAAATAACTAGCTGCACCTCCACCTTTGTCATTATCCGTGGGTGCTCGCCAAAAGCATGGAAAGATGCCCTTTTGCATCACTGGAACCCCTTCAACCTGTCATGAAGATAAGTTACAAGAATTTTAAAGAGAAAGTAACTTGTACACCCTTTCACTGGAGTTGATCAAATTAGCTATTTTCAAAAACCATGTAGGGAATCAAAGTGAAATAAAATAATATGCTTTTACGCCCTCTTTCTCCATTAACACACAACATGTGAGGCAGGATGTTATTCGACCGCATTTTTTTTTACTGAAACAACAATAACAGTGGCCAATTAAATAGGTCCAACTCCATAGAATACCTTCCAGCTCTCAAACGCTCCTGTTTGAATGTCAAATTTCATCTCCCAATTATTCTGCTGACTGACAGTTATTGTATCACCACTAATTTCACTATGCAGAGCGACACCATTGGTTTTGATGACCTGATAGCCAGAAGTATTTGCAAACTAGGATTAGTTGAAGAAAAATGGTTGTCAGACATGAAAAGAGGGATATGGGTAGAGTAATTACATGAGGAAGAAACTCTCTTTTTGCAGGCAACTGGATCTGAGTAGATGATATGACATGACCACAGCCAACCCACCGTGTGGATTGTAAGAGCTTTACATTAACAGTCAAGAAATTTTCTGCTGCAGCAGATGAGGCCCATAAAGAGTACCAAGGGCCAGAGTTCCACTTTAATTCATAACTATTCTGGGGTTCAATTGAAGGAAGAGAGAGGATTTCAGATCCAAGTTCACATCCATCACCATGAACAGCCCAGATAAACTCCAGTTGATTTGTTGTTTCGAAAAAATTGGTGTTGGTTATCTGCAAAGTAACACCACCAGCTAACAACAGAAACAGACTAGACAAATGGGAGAAAATGGGTAACTGAAATGTGATGTTACCTTTATTATACCTTCTGTGCATGAAACCTTGATTGGTTGATGGACATATTTAACCTCTGAAAAAAATGGTCAACACCGTGAGGTGATGAAATATGCAAAACCATGAGTCACACACCGTCAGCCAACAAATAGTAGTACAATCCAAATGTGAAGTAAATATTCATGTTACCATGTAGGGCAGGATGAGGAGTTCGATCTGGCCATGTAAGACCATTCAGACAGAAGTTCAAATCATTAGGAGTATCACCAAAATCACCTCCATATGCCCAATGCTTACTACCATCAGCAGCATCCTTCAGTAGCCCCTATATCAACAGTGAGAATTTTAGACCTCCTGCATCTCCTCCAACACCCCCCCCCCCCCCCCCCCCCCCCAAACATGCACACAGAAAAGTTCGGAAACTTGTCAACTACATGAAGAAATTCATCAATTAGGTTCAAAAAAAATCCTCTGCCGTGCACTGAAGCTATCTTTGTGTCTCCCTCCTTAACAATGAAAAGCTGCTCAGAACAACAGCAAGTGACAATCATGACAACTTAGTAAAATACATGACAAAATATCATGGGTTAGGGTGGTCCATGGACTCCATGCCACCAGGCACCAGGCCAGTGCTTAAGGTCATATGTTTACAGATACTATAGCATCTGGAAATAGAGGAAGTCGCCTCCGTATCTCCCACAGTAAAGCAGGAGATGAAGAGACATGGAAGAACTTGGTCATAGAAAATTTCGGAACGGACTGCATCATGATTTGCCTTGCGATGTCATATGTTTTACCAAAGCTATGACAATCTGTTTCATTGCCAACCACAATAGAACCATTGTTTTCAGTTCCATTTTAAATTTCTTGTATCCTTTGCCTAAGTGAAAATAAAAGACCGGCCGAATATACTATTCATCCCAAGGGCACAAGTAAATGGACTTCTTCAAAAAACAGCAGCCAAATTGATTTCAGATAGGGGTGCGTGTGTGTGTGCATGTATATGCACTTGTCTAATATCTTGACTTCTAACTTCTTTTGCTTAATATTTACAGATGACCACTTGCACCGATTTTGCGTGCAGCTATACATTGATTACGAGAAAGCTCATTATAGTTTCTGTTTAACGAAACAAATTTTACAAATCTAAACGAGTCTAGGAGAAGCACCACAGTTATTGTTTTCTCAAAGACATTGTAATAAAAAATAAGGAAAAAATATTTTGGGATTCATGAATCATAACTTAATACTAAACATAACAATGTCCACATATCAAACACTCCCCCTCAAGCTGGGATGTAGATATCACACAGACCCAGTTTGTTACACAATAGCTTCAACTGTGACTTACACAATGGCTTAGTGAAGATATTGGCTAGTTGAGTTCTTGTCGATACAAAGGGAGTAGCAACCACACCACTATTCATCTTTTCTCGAAGAAGATGACAATCCACTCAGTATGCTTGGTCCTTTCATGAAAAATTGGATTGGATGCAATGTGAATGGCAGCTTAGTTATCACAGTACATATTCATGGACAACTGAACACCAAAACCTATCTTGTCGAGAAAGGACCATACCCACATAATCTCACATGTAGTGTGTGTCAGAGCATGGTATTCAGCTTTTGCACATGATTTCGTAACTATTGTTTGTTTCTTACTTTTCTAAGCAACAAGACTACCTCCTAGAAAAACCTAGAAGCCATCAATAAATCTCGCGGCAAAAGGTCCTCCTGCCGAAGCCGAATCCGTGAATGTCTTAACACATAAATACCACTGACTCGAAAAAATAGGCATCGTCCTAGATGAGCTTTAAGATACATCACAACACAAAGAACAGCCTCCCAATGAGGAAGTTGAGGTGTAGACATAAACTAACTCACCAAACTAACTACAAATGAAATATTAGGACGTGTGATCATAAGGTAATTTCTTACCAACTAATTGACGATACTGGCCAATATTGGAAAGTAACTCCCCCTGATCAATACAAAGTTTGACATTGGGATCTATAAGAGTATCCATAGGTTTCGATCCCAATCATAGTTATCAAATCGAGAATCAAAAAGGTCCAGTTACGAATCGTGAATTGTTCCGATTCGGTCATGTTTTTTAAAACATGTTAAAAATACAAAATAATACAGCAATTAATAAAAAGTCTTAAATATAAAATTGGGTCGTGATCTATATTTGTCCTTTGTACTTTCTAGGTCTACAAATTTCAAAAAATCTTAAATTGTTAATTTTCAATCATCTTCAAGATCAAATTCCCTCCCATCATCATCCGGCAAAGCCACTTCATCAAACTCTTCTTCCTCTTTTTTCTCTTCTTCCTCCTCAATTACTTCATCATCATCCACCACTTCAATTTCATCAATATCATCATCATCACACTCACTTACTTTCCTTTTTCCTTTCTTTGCCGCATAAGCATTTATATTTCTTGGTCCTACACTCAAATAAATATTTTTTAAGTAAAAATCTAATCAATCATGAAAAAGAAAATGTTTGTCAACAAATTGAAAAGGTTAATTATACCTTTTTTTCTCTTTTTGCCAACCGCTCTATCATCTTGAAAACAATCATTGATATCCATCCATGAATTATCTAGAGGTAGAATTGGATCTTCTTTCTTGGTGATCCATTCGTCATCAGAATCCATGTCCGATAAACAAATTGGATCATATGTCTCGCCCCTCTCTTGCATCTTTGCTTGCCTTAACTCAAGTTGTATGTTGTATTTTACAAACACCAATGCATTTAACCTTTGTGTTTCCAGACGGGTTCTCTTCTTTGAGTGAACATGATAAAAAATGCTCCAATTTCACTCACATCCCGTAGCACTACAAGTGCTACTAAGCACTCGTATTACTAGCCTTTGAAGCTCTTTGCAATCTTCTCCAAAACTTTTCCACCACAATGCTACATGTTTTTCAAGAAAGTATGACATCCATTAGACTTTATAGAACATTTCATATAATATAGATGTGCATAAAATATATAAAAGTTACCCGGTTGCTTCTTTTCTCTTGTTAAGATGGCCAAGTCCATACCAAATAAACCCTCGGCGTTTCGAAACTTCTCTAATTGCCCATCAACAATTACTCTTGTTTCCACGTCCGGGTACATCCTCTCAATAGTTGTAAACAAGCCAATTTTGACCTCTTTATCGGCAACAAAAGTTGGGCAATATTGAAACCTAAAATAAACAAACAAGTTAACACCCTTCAATAGACAAAACAAAAAAATTTCAAAATGTATAAACAACTTACTTTGGATTAAGGTAGTATGCCGCTGCATGAAGGGGCCTATGGAGTTGATAATCCCATCTCGTATCAATAATCTTCTAAATTTTTTCATACCTACCTTTCGCATTACCCAAATTTGAGACAATTTCCTCCTTCACCCTATCCATGGCCTCATAAATATACCCCATAGCCGGTTTGACATCACCATCCACAAGCCTCAAGACCTTCACCAAGGGTAGAACACATTTCATGCAAAATTTGATCGTTTTCCATAATTTGTCATCATAAAGAATTATCCCTTGCACTTTTGTTCCCACTAAACTTTTACCATAAGTGCTTGTAGCCCACTCCACCGATGCAAACATAGCTCTAAGTTGAATTTCTTTCTCATGGAAACTTTTCAATGTAAGATAGGCGGTAGCAAATCTAGTAACCGCCAGCCGTGCCAATTCCCTATTGTTAGTGTAGACTCTAAACATGTGAAGTACCCAATAATGCCTATAGATGAACACGGTACTTCTTTTGCTTTTGCTAGTGTGTCGATAAAAATTGGAAACTCCCCAATGTCACCAAGCATTAGATCAATACAATGTGCTGCACAAGAGTTCCAAAACATTTTAGTCCTCTTCTTCTCTAATATTTTTCCGGCATTTACATAAGCCGATGCACTATCGGCCACCACTTGAACTACATTTTCTTTCCCAATTTCGTTCACCACCTCATCAAGCAATTCACACAACTTTTCCGCATTCTTGGATATGCCCGAAGTATCAATAGATTTAACAAAAACTGTACCATGTGGGTTATTCACAAGAAAATTAGTAATGCTCCTAGACTTCCCATCCCTCCATGCATCGGACATTAAGGTGCAACCCGTCTTCTTCCATTCTTTTTTATACACTTCTAAACCCTCGTGCACAAGATCGACCTCTTTTTTCAAGTATGATACCCTATCCTCATGATAAGTAGGGGGTTTTAACCCCTTCCTGTAGTCACCAATTGAAGTTACCATCTTCTTGAACATAGGGCATTTAATGCAATTAAAAGCTATCGCATTCTTATAGAAAAATTGACAAATGTCTCTAATCACGGGCTCCCTTTTCTTCAAAGTTATTTGTTTTTTCTTCCATTTCGTCACGTACGCATCTATGGTTCCTTTACTTTTACGCCCCATATTTTCTTCTTCCTCCTCTCTCGAAAAAAATCCTTTACGTCTTCGGCAACTTGACTGACTACATGGGGCTACCTCAACGTGAGTTCCGGCCAAATGATTTTTCATACGGATCACCCCTCCCCAAAATCTTTGGTCACAATAGTTGCAACACAAATTCATTCTATTTGTTTCACTCACTCGAGTACAATGTTCTCAAGTAGGATCTACATTTTTTTTCCCTTTTTTATTTCCCATTTCCAGTTTTGCACAAGCCAACAAACTGTAAAACTCTTAAAAGAAGGAAATGTGAACACCACTAGCAGAGCTTTGAGGAGAGTAACTCACCTTCCACGTTTATAAAATATGTATTGTGAGTCATGACTACCAAAGTACCAAGGAGAACAAAACACCACGAACAGGGCTTCTTGGGAGTTTCAGAAACAGTAAACACAACGAATAGTGGAAGAAGAATATGAGAAATTAGAAATGTGAGGCCTGAGGAGTTGCAGAACATGGATCAAAGGTCGGGATCGAAGGTCTAGTTCGAAGGCTTCGGAAAAACCAAGGATCGAAGGTTGAGTTCGAAAGGCTTCAGAAAAACTAAGTTTCGTAAGCTAGAACAAGGCAAGAACCTCAATCTCTCTTTTAGGTTTCTTATTTTTGGTAACACGGTATTAGGGATTTAGGGTAAGTCGATTTTTGGTAAGTCTTCAACCTTGGGCAACAAAATTGTCTCTTTTTTTTCCATTTTCGTTCAACACTTAGCTTCCTGATTTCTGTTTTTGTCTGACCTTGAATCGAACGATTCAAGCGATCCTACGGTTTGATTAATGATTCGGCGATTCCTCATCCGATTAGTTACACTTTGCGATTCATAGGAATGTTTCAAATCGTTTGTGGAGTGAATCGAACCGAATCGGACGATACAAATCGCGTATCGGACGATTTCAACAACTTTGATCCCAATAATTCAGTCTCCTTTATAATATCCAGAACATACGTTGAGACAAACTAATTTCATCCTTAACCACCTAAATACCTAAGAAGTACCGTAATTTGCCCAAATTCTTGGTATGAAACTATTGTTGTAGAAACTCCTTCAGCTCGGCAATGCCTTACTGATTATCACTCGCAATGATGATATCATCAACAGAAACGATCAGTAACAATTTCCACTAGTTAGATGTGAAAGGAAAGATCGAATGATCTAACTGAAACAACGAATGCCATACTAAAGGACAACCTCACTAAACTTGCCAAACCTCCCCTCCCCCCCCCCCCCTTCGAGCAACAAACCCAGTTGTTTGCTCCATGTAAACCTCCTCACCAAGAACCCCATGCAAAATTGCTTTCTTCACATCAAGTTGGAACAAGGGTCAATCAAGATTGGCAGCAAGAGAGATAAAAAGCCAAACAAGACCAACCACAGGAGAAAGTCTTAGCATAGCAACACCTTAGATTTAAGTGTAGCTCTCGAAAACTAGGCAGATTTTGCACCTCTCAATGGAGCCATCCGGAAGATATTTGACAATAAAAACTCGGCGATGCCAGACCATGGTCTTACTAAGAGAAAGAAGAACCAACTCTCAAGTTCGGTTATGATGAAGAGGAGACATCTCATCCTCTATAGTTGTTCGCCACTCAGAAATGGACAAGGCCTCGTGAACACTGTTAAGAACAAATACAAACAAAACAGAAATGACAAAGGTATGGAGCGATGGAGATAAGTGATTATAGGAAACATAGTGTGCAATGGGATGGAAAATGCAAGTATGAGTACCTTTGCAAAGTGCGATAAGAAGGGAGGCTGGCGACGGTTAAGAAGATGGAGTAGATGACTGAGGTGGAGCATGCGGTGCTTCAAAGCGGCAAACATACACCTGCAATGGGCACAGATGGCAAGGTGGGGAAGGCATTGGCGTGAAAGGAACTAATGTGAGCCTTTAGTGAAATGGGCCAACAGGTGGAGAACTTGAGAAAAAGGGTAAGGACTCGATGAAAGTGACATGAACACAGACAAAGTGACGACGAATAGAAAGAGAGTAACACTTGCACCCTTGTTAGGATCCAGTTTGTAATGGCCCGGATCAAAAGCGTGAATATAACACGTGCAGCCAAAGACCTTAACTAGTAAGGAATGAAGAGGACGATAAAAAAAGAGAACACTATAAGGTATTTGACCCTCTAAGACTGTAGATGGCATCTGGTTGATAAGATAACCGATAGTAAGAACTGCATCACTCCAAAACGACTCAGGTACTTGCATTTGAAATAACAAAGCTCCCACGACCTCTAACAAGTGTCGCAACATGCGATCGACAACATCATTTTATTGGGGAGTCTGAGCGCAAGAGGACTGATGAATAATACCGTGGTTATAAAAAAATGTAGATTACATATCACGAAAATATTCCTGAGCATCATCAGACCGAAAAATATGAATAAGAACATCAAATTGAGTTAAACCTAACAAAATACTGAAAAACAAAATAACAAAAAATGGAGTACAACTCTTACCGCTCTTTCACAAGATAAACGTAAGTAATACAAGAGTAATCATCCATAAAAATAACAAAATACTGAAAACCAAGACCTGTGGTAACACACATGGGACCCTAAATATCAAAATGAACTAAATGAAACGAACTAGACCCACGACTCTCTAACCTACGGGGGAATGAGACTCAACGGTGTTTACTACACTCACACATTTCACAAGGCAGGGCCTCTACTTGACCACAAGATGGGACCAATTGTGTAAGGTTGTGTACAAATGGATGACCAAGCCTACAATGATGGCGATATGGTGTAGTAGAGCTACAAGGAGCCACCGAGTATGCAAGGCTAGCATCACCAAAATAGTACTGACCTTCATGCTCAGTTTTACCACCAATCTTCCTCCCCGTCTTGAGATATTAAAAAACACAATAATTAAGGAAAAAAGTAACTGAGCAATTCAAAACCTTAGTAATTTTACTGACAAACATAAAAATAAAAGGAAAACGTAGAACATGTAAAATAGAGTCTAATGTAACTAATGGACTCAGAGTTATGGAATCCTAACCAGCAACATCAGATATGGAACCATCAGCCAATGTGGCATGAGAAGGGTGGCAAAATGTATGGTGACCAAAAAAAATAGTAGACACACCTGTCATATGGTCAGAAGCACTAGAATCGATAATTCTAGGAGTAAGAGCAGCAAGACAAACAAGAAGTTGACCTTCTGAGCAAATATAGCAGTAGAAAATGAGGGCATCTGGGATGTCTGCATAGAAACGAGGGGATTGGTACTCTTCCTCTAGAATGGTAACTACACAAGTTCCTTAGATAGATGAACTAGGAGGCTGCAAAACCTGGTGGCTGCCATCCGTTGAATGTGTAACCCAGCATGCAGATGAGCGACCATGTAGATCCCAACAATACTCAATAGTGTGGTTATCACCATTGCAATCAATGCAATAACGAGTCCCACGTCCACGTCTACCACCCCCACATGCACAACCTCCGCGGCCAGAATCACGACCTGAAAGACAGCCTGCATGACCAAATCCACCGTAGCTACCTCCCCCTGACAGACGGCCATTATGACCAGATCCCACTAGAAACAACAGTGGCTAAAGCTCATCGATCAATAGGCACAACAGAAGCCGATAATCAAACATAGAAGCCTAACGAAGACGGCTGAAAGCCTCGCTAAGCAAGGGTAAGAGCCTAGCACCCAAAAGTTGTGAACAAACATGATTATATGAGGAAGGTAATCTAGATAAGAACCGAGCCACATGCATCGATTCACGTTGTCGCTGCATAACCTGAGCAAATACCACGGAACTTAGCATAATACTCCTCAAGAGATAAATCACCAAGTACGAGGGAAAAATAAGTCTGATGAAGATTGACGCAAATTATTAACTCTTGACTAAAACTCTGGAGCCTGACGTCAAACAAGTTTGGCTGTGGTAGGAAAGCTAGAGTACCACTAACATGAGGCTCTATACTATTCCACAACTAAAGATGAATCCAAGCATCATCAGCAGTTCAAGTATCGTAGTTAGTATTAGTTGCTACTGTGGGATCATCAGTTAAGAAACTATAATGTACTTTCCCAATATAGTACCCTTCAATAGCCTTAACCCAAGTAACGTAATCTAGATAACATCCGGGAGACCAAACAGAACCCAAAAAACCAGAGTTGGAAGCCATCAAACTAAATACCAGTCACTACTAAGGAGAAAACCAATCAACAAGTTACCAAAAAACTCTTCATCAGCATGAATGAAACATCACCAGCAAACAAGACAACGTAGTAAACCAATAGAAACCAACGAAACATCAGATGGCAAGTGTCATGGCCTGGTCATCACTAAAATCAAACGACAACAACACGTAGTGATCCATGAACACAGATCAATACTGATGAAAATACCATCATCAGTTATTCAACACATCAAGCGAATAGAGGATCAAGACTAAACCTGTTGAATAGAGATTGAACCTGTTAAATCAGATTGAGATTCAGTAGATAGAAGGTCGAGATCGATGAGATTGAGATCGACACCTGTTGCAGCAATCGGATTGGGACCGGGGAGAACATCACTTGCTGCTGCGATCAACACCTACGACGTGAGGAAGAGAAGAGACTACGGCGGCGACCAATAGACGACGGCAAGCTACTTGCCAGCGGAAGCTACAGTGGTAGGGTTGGGTTACGGGTTTTTCTCTCTCTAATACCATGTAATCAGAAATAAGGTTAGAAATAAGGAAAAAGTATTTAGGGATTAATGAATCACACCCTAATACACACAATATATATAGAGTTGAGTATAAGGAGAAACGACTAAACTACCCTCATACCCTAATACTAAACATAACAATGTCTATATATCTAACAGATATTAAAGGGTATTGCCAGTGAACACTTACTGTCCATAGGATACAGAATGAATGAGAATGTCTCAATGTGTTTAAACGCATTGACAATAAAGTTCACTCAACCAATAATGATTTTTAGTTTGTTTCTGAGTAATGAGTGCAAAAAAAGCCAATTGTTTTCCTTATGGCAACTAGTACAGTAGTTATGATATCTAAAGGCACAGTGATTCGACAAGTATAACTGGTATTGTTCTACGGTTCAAAATGGGGACAATGATCCAATGATCCTTCTGATTTAATGGTAGTCTATGGGCAGAAGTTGATACCATCTGCAGCATATGCACCCTTCCAAATCAGAAAATGAACACCAGGGAATTGTAAATTCACGTAAATTATGATACTTGTACCAGAAAAACTACTGTTGCATTATGACAAGGCGAATTTAAAATGAACCAAGAAAATTTTGTCTCTATTATCAACTTAGGCTTGACATGACTATGGAAACTATGATGCATAAGAATGCGACGGCGTTCAACCTGATCAACCCAATCCCAGATAAAGCCTCCTTGGAGACCAAATGTGCTACCAATTGCTTCCCAGTAATCACTAATATTTCCATTGCTGTTCCCCATGGCATGTGAATACCTGCCAGGTGTGCACCACATAACATTGAGTAGCAAATATGCTCGAGTATCAAATGGCATGAGTAGGCAGACAAAAAGGGTGTTTCAGTGTGCTATAAAAACGCGTGAATCCTAGAAAGAGGACCATACTCGCATAATATCAAAGGTCGTTTTTCAGATGGATCCTCGGCAATCTTGACGATGTCCCAAATACGCATATACATTGGACATACAATATCAGTTGAGGTGGTTCTGGACCCTCCACCTTCATAGTGTAACAGCCTCGATGGATCTTTTCCTCGAATCCAACCTGATAATTCAAGGCCAGTAAGTTATTGCAGAAAGAAAAAATGTTTGCTAAAGTAATTTCAAGCACTTGTAATTACTATAAGATCCTAGTCTCACTATCTTGGGGGAACATCACTTACACCTGAAATACTTAGATCCCAAACGTTCCAAGCAGTTTGCTTTTTAACGTGAATACTCAATCCCAATGACTAATATTTACACTTCAGTGCATTCTTTTTTGTTATTTACCTACGGTTCATTCTTAAACTATTATTATTATTATTTTTACCTAATATTTTCTCAGTTTATTAGTTAGCTGCCTTAACGATTCTAAATTTTTTATTTGAAAATTTTAAATAAATCAATCACTTTTAAGAATCACTACATCGATGTAATGGTCTATAACCCGGACAAAAACAAGGGAAATGGCATGGCTTTTTTGCACGAGGCACGTGAAGGTGAATTGAAGTGCTCAGCCAAGTAAATTCAACTGTAAACTAACCCAGTGATAATGCATAAGATAACATGAAAAATGAGTAGGTATGAATCCTATTATTGACATTTCTATCGGCATAACAAAATTATACAAACTGTGTAAAATTTGTTACCAGCAAGAGCAGCATGATTAGGTCCATAGCTGGACTCATTTCCTAAAGACCAAGTAATTATGCATGCGTGATTTTTATCCCTCTCCACCATCCCAATTACACGATCCATCATTGCAGAAACCCAAACTGGTTCATGTGTTGGATGCTTAACATTCCCAGAAAGATCAAAACCATGTGTCTCGATATTGGCTTCATCTATCATGTACATGCCAAACAAATCACACAACTCATACCATCTGGAATGTTGGGGATAGTGGCTGTTTCTGACAGCATTGATATTGTTTTGCTTCATTAGAACCAGATCCTACAAGCAGAAGAATGACAACATTCTCATATGTCAAATAGTATGATAGCCAAAAGGGGCGATGTGCTTCGGAGAAGAAGTATGGCTGAGAAGAACTCAATGTAGTGTCACCTTAACCATGCAGGGCTCCAAGTTTGTCTTTCCTAGACGAGGATGGTGTTCATGTCTGTTTACCCCTCTTATTGTTACTGGATGCCCGTTCACAAGAAGCTGTTTTGGGGCTCTTGATATTTGTCGTATCCCTACTTGACTTGATTCACAATCAATTATATGCCCAGATGAATCTTTGAGGACAACCACAAGAGTGTATAGGTTCGGCTGTGAATGAATTCAAACAAACAGATAAGTGATATAAAAGCAAAATGAAGGTGTGGATACCAACAGAAATGTGTGATGCACGAAGAGAAAAGTAACCCACTGAAGAAAAATTATAGAAAAATAAGAAAAACATTTCACGATTTACAACCTTTGATCACCATGAAAAATTTCAACACATTGATGTGACGGTCAAACTAAAAAGTAAGGAACTAAATAATGAATGGAGAGGCAGTTCCATAGTACTTTTTGTGGTTATACTTGGCCAATGAGGGAGAATCTCTAAAACTCCCTTGCACGCCTAGAGGTAAATAAAGGATCGATGACATAAGGACCACTCTGAAACAAGGTGAACTTAATGCACAAACGAGGTAATCAATCAAAGAAAGTCTTGTTTAAAAAGCCTCTAAAGGCCTAAGCTCTGCTATCACGTTAAAGCATCCAACTCAAAACCAAGGCTATGACTGGAGAGGCTGCCTAGGCTCATATAGTAACGTTGAAGGTTAAAATTAACCAATGTGGGGAAACCTCTAACAGATTAATTGAAAGATAAATTTTGAGAAAAACCAACGGTGTTGACAAAGATACATTGATAGTATTGATTAAGAATATTTTTAACTGTATCAAAACCATCTTCTTATATTTTAAATAGTCGGGAGGAACTATTTCCTAGCTGAAATCCATTTTACGGTTAATTCCAGTCATAGGGAAAGAAACATCGCTTTCAGATTAATTCAAGGCTCGTAGCGCTCACATGCAAATCTTATTACAAGTTTGAACAAAATATACTGGTAACTACATGATCATATTTCTTGGGCATTGATCCTACGATAAATGACAAAGCATCCAACTCAAAACTAATTAGCAATGAGTGGAGAGACCGTCCAGGCATATATACTAGTTTTAAAGGAAATAATAAAACCAATATGAGACAAGCTCTAACATTCCCCCGCACGTGACCTTGACCCACACGTGGAGAGGTGAACAAAAAATTCGTAACAGGGATCACAAACAAACAAAGTGCACTTATGGCACAAACAATTGGGAAATTAATTGAGAGTCTTGTCCAAGAGCCTCCAAAATCCTAACTCCTGTAAAAGCATCCTAATAAAAGCATCCAACTCAAAACAAAATGACAAAGAATGGAAAGGCCGTCCGAAATCGCGTACTAGTTTTGGAGGTGATACTTAACCTGTGTCGGACAAGCTCTAACAATAATTAATTACTTTCATTCTTAAGCTTGTAGTACGGTGTTTGCGTAATGGGCAAAAGAACAAGGCAAGTCTCAAAACCAAAAGATATTGAAGATCATAACATACAAATTGTCCCTAATTACACAAGGTCTGCACAGCTCCACCTTATCAGAATAGTCATTTTCAAGATTTTTATTGTTACCAAGCTTAATCCTCGCCCGAGATCACGTACTAGTTTTGGAGGTGATACTTTAACCTAAGTGGGACAAGCTCTAACAATATTTAATTAATTTCACTCTTAAGCTTGTAGTTTGGTGTTTGTGTATTGAGTAAAATGAATAATGCAAGTGTCAAAACCAAAAATATTGAACATATGTTTAACATGCAAATTGTCCCCAATTATATAAGGTCTGCATATGTTCCACCTTATCAGAATAGTCATTTTCAAGATTTTTATTGTACCATGCTTAAGTCACATGCCTCTAGTTTACCCTTTCACCGAAGGAGAAAGAAATTACTAATAGGGCAAGGAAACATTAAAGGGAAATAGTGATTCACTATTCTTAACAAGCATAATTGGCAGCAAACAAGGGGTGTTACTTAAGTGGTATGAGATTATAGAATCATCGTTACAACTCTTATCTGGACAACAGAGCCAAAAACTCTACAATTGTGCAGGATTCTAATCCAGAATTGTCCATAAGACACAACTAAGTATTCAAGGTTGGGAAAGAAACAGAAAAAATAGTGGTCACAAGATTCCTCACTTGCTCTGCAGACCAAAGCTTAGGCATTGGCAGCTTCCCCACAAGCAGATATCCCTGAAATCCTAGAATTGGACCAGAGGATGGACTGATCTCTAAATGAGCCACGTTAGATGAAAGCAAATCAACATCTCTATCACTGTCATACCAATTCCCATTGTCATACAATGCAGCTTCAATAGTGAAGTCAGCGAGGATGTTCCTCCTGGATGTTTCCCGCGAGTTATCAATTTTCACTTCAACCTGGATTGAAAAAGCAAAACAAAATAAAGAGCGTGTCTACAACACATAATAAGATACAACCAATTGACGTAAGCAGCATTGATCTCAGAACCTGCAACCTCCATCTCACCCATCAAAATAGAAGAAATCAGAAAGCTATAACGAGGGGGAAATCAGCCACCTGATATGACTTTCTTCAAAGTGAACACAATGCAAAAACAAAAATGCAAGAAGAGTACAAAATATTGGATACTTCGACTCTAAACCTTAAACCCTCTGATAACACAAAAGTGGTTTTGGGCAATCAATGTAATTCCATTACTTGACAAAAAAATTTATGCTGCCCTGGCCTTACACACCTGGTGGGCTGAATGAACAAGGTATGGTAAGCATAGGGAACACAAGTTCTTCCCCTTCCTAGAAGCACGGCACTTTGAAGTAAATTCTCAGTAATGCGAGTCTGAGCACTCTCTGACTCCCAAGAGTTCTGGTATAATAAGAGCTTGGCACAACAAAATGGGGGGAAACTGAAATGATGGCTAATCCGAGGTTAGTAAGACCAACATGATACATAAAGGCACTTGGTGTTGGCACATTTGAATAACCTCTCCAGCCAAGGAATGGAAAAAGGAAATTTACTTATTCCGTCATGTACTCCCACTATGACTTGACTGGACAGTTAGAGATTGCTACATTTATGCTTGTATCAGTTATTTCAGTTTGTTACTTCTAGAACGGCGGATATGTTAGCCCAGATTCCAAATATCTTGGCTCTAAAGATGCATTGAGCTAATAAATTTATTGAACTGTACATGAATCGCAGAAACTATACCTGCACACAGTGTCATATAAGCCTCCAATTATAAATCACCTTAAAGCCAAATGCTAAGAGGTAAGCAAGTATATTCCCACAAGGAGGATTGAAATATATCAAACAGAATGCTTGTAGAGAATCTCTCATATGCCACGTTATGCAAGCAAGATTGCACGGGTAGTGTGTTGAGGGTATTAGACGAGGTATCATCATATCTTTTTGATACATACAGTTAGAAGAGTTAGCTTAGGGATTAAGCTTTCATTCTTCAAAACCTGCTATTCTCACTACTCTAACAATGCATACGAACAGATAATAGATCCTGGTATAAAAATAATGCAACGAGCACAGGGCATCCATTTTATATATTGGGAAAAAAATCTCTATCATTTGCTAAATTTAAGGACAGAACCCCATTATTCACCGATAAGGCACAGAAATGTATAACATGATCTGACACGTTAGAAAGATAAATCTAAATATATACTAGGGAAAAATAAGATCACAACATATCCATCTTGAGAGATTTGTTAACAATAGGCTAGGAGTCAAACCCAACAAACCTTATATGATTGCACTATTTGCAGTCGTAACATATAAAATATTCCCCTAGCAAGGTTTCAAAAAGATTATTCAAGTTCTTAACTATTGAAAGGTTAGATATGCAAGAAAAACAAACAACAACGAAACTAAAGCAATGATTAAATTGGTTGCAGCAATGGAAGAGCAGAATTCGAATCAAGGAGTTGAGGGATTCAAAAGGTGCACCCTAAAATCATACAAAGATCAAATCACCAATATCAAACTTGTTGAAGGCCTAGCAAAGCTGGTTTTACATCTATCTCCGTTAATTACTGCTCCACATTCCATAACTTCATACATATCCAAAGTATGCATAAAAGATTAACAACATTGTTATGGTGGTTTTTCTCCCTCTAAGTTACACCTTTTGTTTCTTTGTCCTACAGACCTAGAATTTTTGCTTTTAATAATCATCGCATGTGTTATCAATTATTTTGGACATGATACATGCTCAATATCATTACACTGCCGCTTTAAAGTACAGTTATTCTGCTTAGGCACAATACATCAATACTTTATATGTTTATGCTATTCAAGTTATTCACTACACACCGTGCAAGGGAAAAAAGGGAATCGCTGTTTTCATGGGCCAACAATTGAGTTCACAGAAAAATGTTTGAATAAAAAAAATAATGCAATAAATCAATTCTGAGACTTCATTTTGAGTCATACACTTAGTGAACATACAAGCTACCGCAGTTCCAAAAAGGAAACACAAAAGAGAGATGTAAAGAAACTCTCGCCTCCCCATTGGCTGATCAGGTGTCAGCGTCTTTGGCAATCCACAGTGATGCAGCCATTAGGATACCTTAAGGTCACTATGCCTCATCTCTAACTAGAGCATATCAGCATATGCCAGATTAGCAATAAATATGATTGGAAAAAACAATGACTGTACAAGCATATTCAATTTTCTTCATAAATCAAAAGAAAAAGGATCTGCAAGTAAGAATAATCAGCAGAAATGTGTAAGTTTAGATTTATTCAAACATAAGATACTAAGGGCAAGAATGTAATTTCAAATTGGAACCACACGACAAAAAAACATATGCTTACTTGTAGATCTGCGTATGAGAAGTTTTGCCCCAAGTTTGACCTGAAGAAATAGTCTGCAATGAATACCTGCAAACAAGTTGGTAGATCCATATATTGTTACACAATCCTCTTACCCGGTAGAGACTACACAACCAAGAATAAGCACTAGAAATTTAGATACAGAAGGTCCATCAGCTCAACAAAAGGGTAATATTTACCTACAAAGTGCATATAGGAGTACTATTATAAGGTGCATAAATAGAAGGTTTAATGAGTCATACTTTCTGAACACCACATAAAACAATCAAAGTGTATGTATTGTTTACTTATTCACGAAACCAGAAATTAATTTGATTTTAAACAACAGTTACTTGACTACTTGCTTAGTGTAAGACTCAGACGCACGGATACGGACACGACACGACACAGGCACGTGATTTTTCCAAAAACTTTGACACAGACGCCTTGGAGATACGTTGAAATAAAAAATTAATAAACATTTATATACACATGTAAAATTAAGGCATTATATAACCATATTACTTTTTTCCAAATTAAAGGACAAACAATATTAACTAGTATACATATCATTCAAAAATGCTGAGAACACAAATTAGATGAGGAAAATAATATTGGGAAGAGGGAGAAACGGAGAAACACAGAAAGAAGAATGTGAGATAAAGAGAGAAAGAAAAACATAGAGAAGAGAGAAATACCTCGAGAAACCTCTCCCTCCCTCCCTCCCTCCCTCCCTCCCTCTCTTGTAGATATGATAGTTTGCACCCTCAAATCACTAAGTATTAGTTATATCTCTATTAAGATCTAAGAATCATAGCTGACCCCGTTTAAGACTTTAAAAACTGCATTTTGACCCAAAATGTGCCATGTGTGTCCGTGCATGTTGACTAAGAAAAAATAATTTAAAAAACGGACTCCTGACCGTCGAACATGGATATTAAGAGACCTTGAGAGGTATCCGTATTACTTAGGGTATGAAGCAATTATTTTTAAAGTAAGATTCTTCAGTTGATGTCTGAGCTTATTCAGAAGTACACGAACCAAATAAGAATAATTGTGTCTTTAGCAACCAATTATCAGAGATTCATCCATCCTAGAAACATAAGGATTCCATGTGTGCTATTGATCATGCATTAAGTGAATAGGACATCAAATGGAATATTGACATTTGATTATTGATGACTTCCTGCACTATATTATCTGTTGATAGTAACAATCATATGGGGTTATGGGGTTATATATAATACTATACTCCATCTGTATGACTTTCTTGTCTTCCTACAGTTGACATCGGTAGTCATTTGTAGTTACATATACCTACATTCCATCCGCACAACTTTCTTTGTCTTTCTTAGGACTTCCAACAATTTAAGGGACTTGAAATTAATGCATTAGGATTTATATTTGAAGGCAGTCTTCCCAACATTACCCCTTTATTTCCCACTCTTAATATTTCCAACACTAGTAAATACATTAGTAATTATTCTTAAATCTTAATTCATTGAATTTTCGAATTAGTCTGTTTGGGACATCCCATTTGAAAAGATGGACAAACAAAATGGCACAGAGTGCATGGAATTAGATACCGATAAAGAGCATTGAATGTACTGACATATCAATACTTGTCTACCTAGATGTCCACTCAGCTATTTGATCTAACTCCATCTTATGGTAGCACTCGTCATCTCTTGCATCCTCATAGACTGATCAGATGTGCAAGACATTATCTCTGCAAAGCCACGGGGTTACAGAGTAGACACTTGAACACCTTAGGGTGACTACTCAATTCTAACCGCAGCATAGGCAACACGTCAATCAATAGATGTGACGGAGAACAGATAGGCAGAAAAGAGAGACAAACACACAAGGGCCACATACCTAAACAAAGGTCGCAGCCTTAAACTCACACTTCCATTAATCGAATCTGACCAATATAATGGTGAAAGCCTCTTATTTACAAACTACAAATCCTAATAAAATAGGAAAAGGGAATTCCTAGTGCAAAGAAAACTAATCAGGACTCCTAATTAAACTACAATGAAAAGAACTTAAGTATGAAAAGTCACCAAATCGAATGAAAGTTGCAAGATGATATTTCCCTTTTGAAAGGAAAAAACTTGTTTTCACTTGCGAGTTACTGCTTGCAATACAAACCTTTGGCTTCGACAGAAGAAGAACATCGCGATGAATGCCAGATAGCCACCAATGATCTTGATCTTCAAGGTAAGACCCGTCACTCCATCTGTATACTTGAATAGCTAGAACATTTTCCTTTTCAGACCCACATGGATGACAGGAGTCAGTAATTTCAAACTCAGCAGGTAGTCTACTATCCTGGCTGACCAAAGACAATGCAGAAGGGTTTTCAATAGAAGCAAACTGAAGCATCTGTATCCACTTATTGAGCTTAAAATGATAAAGCATCAGCATATTTTTGCAGTTCGATTGGCTACGATAGACATGCAAAACACTTCAATAGACAAGGTGCATATGATACAAGTGTTAAGTTTCGAATCATCCCAAAAGCTTAACTTATCAGGAAATAAGCCCAATAATGTATGTCAAACTATTCAATCCTCCCTCACATGCAAGCCCATCATGCACGTGGAGATACACATATCCATACATAGAGCACAACAGAATGCAAATGGAGGAAGCATAATGCAAACAGGCAATGAATGCAAATGTAGAGACTTGAACCCAAGACATAACCGAAACCAAAGCTCTGATACCACATTAAGTACCGAGTAACCTAAAAGGTTAAGCTATTAGAAATGGGCTCAACAATGTATATCAAGCTATGTAACAGTAAGCACATCCAGATTGTTTCTGGCCAGAAGGAAAAATAGCAAAATTATGAAAATTGTCATACTATTAATTCTTACATCTGTAGATTCTTAGTAGAAAAATTCATTTAAAAGACTCTTCCTGCTTTCTTTTTCCAGACCTGTGTTGGGTTTGACGATTCTTATATCCTTCTGCATGGAATCTACCATTTCCTTTGAGCCCTATCTGTGAAAGTAGAAAGGGCGGTGTAGTCTTTCAATGGCAATAATATTTCTTATCATTCTTATTTACCCTTTATTATAAGGACGGTGTACTCTTTTAGATGCATAAAGGTTTGCCTAAGGTTAATAGGGTTAACCTATATAAACCATCTTAGCCTTGTATTATTTTATTATCTTATGCAATACAATTAGTTTCTTGTTTTCCTCGTATCATGGTATCAGTGCCACCAGAGTAGTAATGGAGTTTGCATAATCTGAATCGTCTTCCCTCCTTTCAAAGTTTGGTACCGTTTCGCACTGTCTGATTCGGGTTTTGATGTTTTGTTCTCTTCTTCTGATTGCGTTGTACGGGATCGGGTGTCCAAGAAATAGATTGGGACCGGCCGTAGAATTGGTGACCTCTACACACTAGAGAGCCTCCACATTCCTTTGGGGTCTACTTTCACTACCTTATCGTTTTTTTCTTTGGATGAGAAATTCTCTAATGTTTATCTAGGGCATTTATCTACTGAAACTTTTAGTTAAGTGTGGTCTTTTGGTAAAATTTCTATTAGTGAAATTTCTAAGTGCAATGGTTGCAAATTTGCTAAAATGTCTGTTTTACCTTTTAATAAAAGTAATTCTACTTCTACCTCTCTTTTTCATATTATTCATATAGATTTGCAGAGTCCTTCCCTAATTGCAACAAACGGGTAGTTCTACGTATCACGTTTCTTTTGTCAATGATTACAATTGCTATACGTAACTCGCACACAAATCTGATTTTTTCAAAATTTATTGTAATTTTCACACTATGATGCAAACCCAGTTTTCTACTTCGGTCAAAATCATTTGTTCTTATATGGATGGGAATACTTTCTTTTTGAGTTTACAGATTTTTTACCAACTATGGGACTATTCACCAATCCTCTTGTTCTATACCCCGCCCAAAATGGTCGAGCTGATAAAAAACACCATCACCTCCTGGACACTACTAGATCTCTTCTTCTTTCGTCCTCTGTCCCTTCTATATTTTGGGGAGAAACTGTGTTCACTGCAGCCTATCTCTTAAATCGGATGTGCGTACTCCACTTCTCCCTAGTACATGTCCAAGCAAGCGTCTCCGTGGTCAAATTTTCAACTATTCCTTACATCGTGTATTTGGTTCTACTTGCTTTGTCCTTCTCCCTAAGCGAGACTACACAAAGCTCAATGCTCGTTCTGCTTTCTATGTTTTCTTAGGGTATTGCATAACTCATAAGAGTTATCGTTGCTATGACCATGTGTCCAAAAAGTTACATGTGTCTAGGCATGTTACTTTTCTCGAGCGTTTGCCATATTTCTCTCCCTTCCATGCTGATGTCCCCTGAGCACAACTCTACTCTCGAAATCTCTAATCTTCCTGTTGCCTCTTATGCTCGCTCTACCTTCAATCTGTCCTCGCCTTTAGTTTACTCTCGTCATCGTTCAACTCCTCCAGCCCCGGCTCTAGCTCCCAACTCTACAGCCCTTCAACTTGTCTCTTCGGATCATGATCCGTCAGATCATCGTTATCCTACTCGCGATGGCCATCCCCTGGTAAAACTTGTTTTGACTAATAATTGTTTCTCTTCTTCTTATCATTCTTTTCTCTCTCGTATCCATATTTATTTTGGTCTCGTGTCATATAAAGAAGCTTATAATGATCCTAATTGGGTGCATGCCATGAATGACGAGCTTGCTTGTAATGATCCTAATTGGGTGCATGCCATGAATGATGAGCTTACTGCCCTTGCTAAACTCAAACCTGAGATTTGGTAACTCTACCAGCTGGTAAAAATCTCATTGGCTGCAAATGGGTCTACAAAGTCAAAACCCATTCTGATGGTTCTTTGGAGCGGTATAAAGCTTGCTTAGTTGCTAAGGGGTTTGCTCAAGAATACGGGATTGAGTACGAAGAACTTTTGCTCCTGTTGATAAGATGACCACCGTTCACACTGATATCTGTGGCTGTCGTGCACCAGTGGCCTCTCTTTCAGTTGAATGTTAACAATATGCATAGGATGTGGGAGATCATAACATTATTGATTCAGCATTTTCTTAATGGATACTTGTCTAAAGAAGTCTATATGTGCCCACCTCCAAGGCTTTCTCATACTTTAGGGCTTGTTTGCCGTCTTCGCCGTGCTCTCTATGGTCTCAAACAGTCTCCTTGTGACTGGTATGTGCAGTTTTTATCAGTTGCTCTACAAATTGGTTTCCAACCTAGTACACACAACTCTACTCTTTTAATTCATCGTTCTTCTATGGAGTTAATTCTTCTCCCGTTATATGTGGATGACATAATTATCACACGTTCTGATTTAGCTCCCATTAGTGAGGTGAAGACCCATCTATTTTGCGAGTTTGAGATGAAAGATTTAGGCCTTCTTCGTTACTTTTTGGGTATTGAGGTGGCTTTGTCTCCAAAAGGTTATCTTTTATCCCAAACCAAGTATGCCACTGATGTTTTCCATCATGCCAATCTCATTGATGACAAGGTTGTTGCACTCTTGTAGAATTCCATGCCAAGTCTACTACTTCCGATGGTGATCTCCTGGATGATCCTACTGAGTATCGCGAATTGATTGGCTATTTGGTATATCTTACTGTGACTCGCCCTGATATTGGTTATGTCGTCGATATTGTCAGCTAGTTTGTGTTTGCCCCTCGTTCTAGCCACTGGGCTGCATTGCTACATATCTTGAGGTACATTCATTCTACTATCTATCAGTGTTTACTGCTTTCTTCTACTTCGAGTTCCACTCTTCGGGCATATGCGGATGATAATTGGGTAGGTGCCATCACGTATCAAAAATCCACCTTTGGTTATTGTGTCTTTCTTGGTGATTCTCTCATCTCCCAGAAAAGCAAGAAACAATATGTCATTACTTGCTCTACTGCTGAAGCAAAATATCGCACTGTCTCATGCTACTGCTGAAATCGTTTGGCTCTATTGCCTTTTGTCAGATGTGGGTGTTTCCCTTGATTCTCCCACACCTCTTTATTGTGATAACATAAGTGCTATTCAAGTTGCCCACAATTCAGTTGTTCATGAGCGTACGAAGCATATCGAGATTGATTGTCATTTCGTTCGTCAACATCTCCAACCGGCACCATTAATCTACTTTTTGTTCCATCCCCGCTTCAGTTGGCCGATTTCTTTACTAAAACTCAAACAACTGCTCGATTTCATTTTTTACTTGACAAACTCATGATGCTCTCTGCACTCGCATCCTGAGTTTGAGGGGGATGTGAAAGTAGTAAGGGCAGTATACTCTTTTAGTGGCAATAGTATTTCTTATCACTGTTACTTATCATTTATTATAAGGGTGGTGTAGTCTTTTACTCGCATTATGGTTTGCCTAAGGTAATAGGGTTAGCCTGTATAAACCATCTTAGCCTTGTATTTATTTTATTTTATGCAATACAATCAGTTTCTTGTTTTCCTCGTATTACTATCCAGTGGCGCCTTATCATCATCTACTTCCAATCCATGCAAATGGGCAATCAGAAGAAAATGCACAAACTAGGTCCTTGTAATAGCCTGAAGGATTGATTTCCTCTCTTCTTGGTATGTTGCAACTAAATCATTAATCTAAGTCCTTCATCATTACATACAGCTCAATATAAACAAGTCAGACTTATTCCATGCCTTATTTCCAATCCAGATTTAAAACATGAACCTGAATTCTATGTCATGTAATTCAAAAGCAACAAAAATTTATGCCCACACTCGAAGACAATTCTGCTAAATTATGTATCATACTGAACAGTAATCTAGGCATAAGAATGTCCTACAGACACTGAGGAATATGCGGTGAAACTCGTAGAATTAGCATCATTCTGTCACGTAATGATTGTCTACATCATGTCCAGAATGTGGCTAGGAAGACAGTGTTCCACCTTAACAAGGCAACAGGCCCATATGGGATCAAATACTGCAAGGTAATGATCTACCATGCATGTCCGAGGTGCTACAATAAGAAATGAGGCAGAAGGATAATTGTATTGCAAAAGATAAAATCTGAAAGATTAATAATAGGATTTCATAGGCTAATTCTAATAACCTTAGGCCAACCCTAAAAAGGCAAAACCACTAAACTATCCTCTACAACGAAGATAACCATAATAAATCAAAATAACCAAAATACCAAGTGCAACTTGCTCTGTGACAAAAGATAAACCTTAGGAGAAGAAGCAACTTTGATACCAAGGAATTAACAAAGAGAACCCAAATCTTTTATTTCAAACTTGCAAGTAGAACTGTTCCCCCTCACTAATGGCAACATCATCAGAACTTGTAATAACCATAATATCAACGTACAATAGTAGGAGCACTTTCCTAGTATTATGAGCGCGAATAGAAAGAGCAGACTCATGTGAATTAAGCTGGAAATCAATCTGTATAGTAACGAACACAGGAGTAACAAACAAAACTTCAAGCATTCATACCAAGCAGGCAAGCACAGACACAGTATTTAAGACCATAGAGAGCATGACAAAGAGGACAAACAAAGCATGAGGAACAAAAATTCGGAAGAAGAATTTATATAAACTGACTCAGACAGAAACCGATTAACACATTCCCAACATCTATCGGAAATAGAGGAAGGTGCATAACAACCAATATAATCAAACTATTAACAATGGTCATCTTGGCAATTGGAGCAAAATACTTCTCATGATCAATCTCATATTTCTGAGAGGAACCCTTTTCAACTAAGTGGCCTTTATACCACTACAAAGTAGACACATAATTACCAACAATGCACACCAATAGTTTAGTCTATTGGATCGGTTGCTGCCTAATATTAACAAAGCATGCCAAAAGAGTAGTTACACAACATCTAGAGAATAAAAAACAGCACACGCCATAGAAAGGAAATTTCAGTATACTCGAGAAAATGTATTACAAACCTATATCCAACAAGAACCCCGTTTATCCATGTGAAGAAGGCCGAATCAACAGCTTCGAAGTGTAAAAAAATTCGACGACCTGTAAGAACCCATACGAAAGGTCGCATAAACTAGTATTATAAGAAAGTGATAATTACTACACATTTGTGGGAGCCTTCGGGCAGCCCTTTGTAGGTATAAATACATTAGGAACCTAATTTTGGCAATAGTAGAAGAGTTTCATATGATAGGAAAATAACACATTGTAGAACCACAATACATAATGATGCACATACTAAGAAATACTTATTTTCAACAACAAAAAAAAACTCAAATATAGCTAATATAATTCTATTAGCTATTTGACATGGCATTTTCAAATGCTGCATGAGAAAAACTCTTATCACTAATGGTCATTGTCGCTCTAACATGTAAAGGCCATAATTTCTCCCTCAACCAAGTGAAGTACCAAGGTGATTTGTAAGCTTAAGAGGATTGTACGTCAAATGTCGTTAGCCAAGCAACAACTTAAACTTATTTTGTCAAAAATCAAGTAACATTATATTCTGTGGACACCCCATGTTGCCCCACCTTTTCAGAAAGAAAACTTTGCTATATTTATATGTGGCACACATGCAAGGCTGGAGGGAAAAAATATGCTTTAGGCCCCTATGATTTCAACAGGAATTAAATCAGGCCATTATGGTTTTATATCATCAGATTAACTCCTACTTTTTATTTTCCAACCCATCCCAAATCTTGTTCAAAGCAGAATCATTTTAATTTGGCCAAATTTTCCTCAAAATTTATTCATGTGAATTATGCATGTTAAATACTTAAAAAAATGATTGGACAAACTAAAAAGGGTAAAAAAAGAAGAGCAAAGAAAAGAAGTATGTTGTGACTGGAAAAATTAGAAGTACAAGGACCAAAATAAAACACGTTAACACTAAACAGACTGGAAGTGTAATTTTTGCTGTTGCATAGGCTAGAACCTATAGTTTTGACAATTTATTGAACATTTTCGGCGGACTTCAAAAACAAAAAAATACATAAATTTAAACCTTGTCAGACCAATAGATGCGACAATTTGGAGAAGTGACATTCACAAAAATATTGTCGATAAAAGGAAGCCTTCCCCCAAATCTCAAGCCACCCTTTCAATTTATTCACCTTCGCAACAACTTCAAAATCTCCTCCCTTATCTCTGACACTCTTAGAAGATTCTGAAAAAATTCCTCTTCAAAAAACCACTCTGCTGCCCAAGCCTTACAAATGTACCAGATGTTCAAGAAAACATAGGTATAACTTATGATAGTGTGACAATGCCCCTACATTGACAGTAAGATGACGCGAAATGCTGTCCTAGGTAATGGCGTTTTGTAGCATATGATCTCGGCACTTTCTGTTGTAATATTTTTGTCCAAAGGTGGAAGGAAGTTGTAATCAGGGCATCTACCTACCCCTCTTTGTATTCAAAATAATCAATACACGCAGCATTTACTTTACTTTGTTTTATAGCTCGAGCAGAAGATATATTCTGCACCTATGTGACACTGCCACTACAATGGTGGTCAATCGCTGTCTTAATGCTATCAGTTGCTATACCTTTAACTTTGCCTAATATACCATACTAGTGCATCATGTAAATATTCACCTCTTAAACTGAGGATAGAGATTGCAGTTGTAGGGCTCTACCATCTTGCCTTCTATATCGTCGAATTATTTTCCGCAACATATAGCTCCCCGAAGGACTTTTTTGTATTATTTAGAAGCCAAAGGTAACTAGCTAAAAAGGTTAATTTTGGAAATTAGTGCCAAAAGGGTGGAGTAGGGTGCCTAACATCTAACCTATTCGTAACAGTAAATTCATGAATATATCTCGTTATCAAAGACCAAAAAATGAGTCAGATAGCCAGATACTAATAAAAAGCTATCATTTTTATTACTTCCAAACTCTTTCTAATAAATGGCCTGAGTTAAAGTTGTCGAAATCATTTCAATTATGTCGCATTAAGACCCAAGGTTTTCCACTCATTTCACCAACCGCATAAAGGAGCAAAAACCCTTGCACAACATACTCTCTCAACATCCCCCATCACCGGTGGCAAAACTCTCGTCTAAAGGCCAAACACAGGCAAATAGTACGAGTACAGGTAGTTGGTGGGATTAAAGTAGGATCTATTGTCTGCTCAAATGCAATGGTCAATTGTTTACCATCATCTCACCTTTTGGTGTGTGAGAGCCAGCAAACAACTCACCAAAGATGCTTATTAGATAGTTAACCAACAACTCATCTAAAAGCTTAAGTTGTTAGAGAAATGTGCAACTTTATTATTTATATAGAGAAATGCACAACTTTATTATTTATATTCTCAACACACCCCTCGAATGTAGCCAGGCTCTCCTCTATAAGCAGGATAAACATGTTATAAATATTTAATGATTACGTAGGTGGTGAGATTCAAACTGATCTATTGCCTGCTCTGATACCATATTAGATTGTTGACTATGAACTCATCTAAAAGCTTAAGCTGTTAGAGAGAGGCGTAACTTTATTATTCATTTTCTCAACAATGCTAAAAAGATGCAAGTTTGTTACTCATACCCAACAACCATACCAGGAACCTTGTCAACTCACATTTTGCCTACAAGAAATATGATTATACAAAAACTTTGGGTGTGACATGGTTAAAATTTACCTTCTTTTTTTTTTTCTTTTCACAAGTTGTCACTTTTTATTATTTTAAAGCTAACTCCTTCAAAAAATTTAGTTCTCTCTGTTAGGAGTTAGTAAACTGTAGACCTTAAGTGAAGACACCAATAAAATCGTCTCACCAATGTATACAAAGCAAAACAGCCTTAAAAAGAACTACAAAGCATCTGGATTATTCACAAAACCTCAAGTCTATTAACAGATATGTCTTATCTATCACCGATATAAAGTACCAAAACATCGCTTTTCATATGTTCATGATTATAAATTATTTTCTTACCTTCTGAATGGAACAATCCTAAAAGCCAGAAAATAACGTTGAACTAGAAAACCAAATTTCCAAGTTTAGAGGTGGACGTGATTTTTTTAACTACAGAGTCCAGTTATGACCTCCTCCAAGAAACAAAATGCTAATACATTGCATTGTCCTATATAAAACCAAAACCCTTAAAACAGTTACCACAACAAACCAAAACCCTTGCAAGTTAAAACTGTAGTCACCGTTGAACGCTCCGTTCAGTTGTCCGAATGTTGTACAAGAAAGTTATTTTCAGGAAAAGTGAAGTGAAATGAAGTAAAAAAAAAAGGAAATCTATTTTCTTGTGTGGTTCATTTGACAAAGGAATCTTGTAAAAAATGAAAATTCACTAGTTTATGACTAGAGAAATAAAACACGAACTTTTTTTAGTCTAGTTTCAAAAGTCCAAAATAAAATTACATTCATTATTTATCTAATAAAATTAGAAATCAATTTTTAAAAATTAAAAGTAACTATTAGTTCCTAATGCTCGACACCAGTATATCTCTTCATTATCAAATTTTATTTAGTACATTACGAAGTATACATTTTTGTTGTTTGTTATACCTTGTGGAATTACACTAATAATCCAGCAAATTTACCTTAAGTACTCTAACGATGCAAAATTGTCTGATTTGGACTAACTTTTTTGAATTATTTTTTCGTCCATATTTAAAATTTTACTGCAAGTTTTATTTTGTGTCAATTTTTTTTGTAGATTATTAGTTTGTCTCGATGGGTGATTTCAGAAAAGTAAAAAATATGAACTAAATTTAAAAAAAAAAACTAAAAAAGACAAAAATAATCAAAAACAGGGTTCATTTTGATTTATTTGTCTTTAATGAATTGTTTTTATGTTTGGACATTCCTTTTCGACAAGACGAACTAATTACCTACAAAACAATTAAGACAAAAGTGATAAGCATTAATTTTTTGTAAATTATGCTTCATCTAGATGAGAGATTTTAGAAAAGTAAAAGAATATGAACGAAATTTTAAACAAAAAATAATTAAAAAATAGAATTCATTTTGACCTTTTTTCATCTCCAGTGAATTTGTTTTTAATTTTAAACATAATTTTATATTTTTTAGATTCCTTTCGTTAAGACGAATGAACAATTGACAAACATTTGAGGCAAAACTAACAAATACAAAAACAAATTGAACAAAGACAAAAAAAAGAAAAATGCAAATGAAAAAGAAAGGCCAAATTGGGCATAAAGAGTTAGTCCCAGTTTTTTTTGCTTCTTCAAGATTTTTCCACGATGCAAAATCTAGTGAATTTGGCTGGACATATTTTGCGGGAAAGTAAATCCGAATTGGAAAATATTAAGTGTGGGACCCACCAGAATTGAACACCAAAAAAGTTCCACAAAAATTAACTTTCTCATCCTTTCCTGACAACTAAACGGGGCCGAAAGGTCAGAACAACCACCCTACAACTCTACGATTCTTGGATGAGCACTTTTGTCCAAACATTTGAACTCTGTGAATTTTAAACTACTTTCAATATAGCCTCGTAGCCTATTTTCTCATTAGAATACTTTGGTTTCTCTAAACAATGGCGCCAAATCTACACAAAGGAAGTACAATGACATTTAGCTGCAGCTAGAATAATTGAGGGATAAATGTTTCAATGGCGTCAAGTTACATCATTAAGCATCATGCAATAACAGATCACTTGGATAAAACTGGTCCGCAGTTGGGGAGAAAGTAACTAGTCACCAGACCGCAACTTGCTGTTACAATTGAACAGAAATTTGACAGACCTAAAGGTACTTCAGCCCACACAAAGAAATTCACTTAAAACAGATCAATGTGATTAACCCACTCCTAGCATAACCAAGAATTAGAAGATAATGAAATTCCGATTCTCTATGGAAAGTAGTTCTCTTGTAGAGTCCAATCCATTGTTAAAAAAACAAAGACCCAAAATGAACAACGGAACCACCTTTTACATCGCGACAAATCAAGTTTCCCAGGAATCATAGGGTATAACTCTCCTATTTCTCCAGTGAAGGGATGCTCCAAGAAACCACTACTCACTAGAGCACAAGTGTCAGTACTGCTAACAAGAATCTGCCTCTCCTTGGAAAATAATGACACAAAACTGTGTATTTGCAAAGCCAAAATCAATGTAAATATTCCAAGAATGCAAGACACATGTCCAATTACCATGGCGCAAACAGAATTGCAATTGTTGCTCAATTGACAAAATTGACAGGATCCATTTTGAAGAGCAAACACTATGTTGCCAACAATTAGGATTTGACTGAAGATCTCAAACTAACTCAAACTCGTGTGAAATATTTCTTTGACCACCTCTTACAGTAATCATGCACAAAGAGACCATACCTTCCCATTCTTTTGGAAGGTAGAAGGATGTCCTGTAGCAGCCAGTAGGATTATCCTCAGGAACGTGAGGTGGATCAAGTGAAAATGGATACACAATATTCGTATAGATTGGCCGATCGAATCCATGCATCTGCCAATTGGAAGGAACTGTCCCAAATAGGAGGAAAGCACACATATAAGAATAGGTGGCAAGAAAACTTGCAAGAGAAAGATATTTCAATGCAAAATGGCATTAAGTGAAATTACATGAACATAAAAGAATAGTAACTTGACAATAAAACTTTTAACTTTACACACCGTTAAAATAAAATGCAATTGTAACAACCTAAAGAGTTTGAACACGACATTCTTATACATGCTTCCATCCTAAAAAACCCATAATACCACATGTTTCATTCAAGACACCTAATGGACTATGCCAGTACTTGAAACCTGGAGAGCTCAGCTCAACTTGAAATCAGGTCAAATAGAAATAAGCTAGCAGCTCTGCAAGACTAAAACTAACAATAGTTCAGTTTATCAAAGTGTTTAGGGTGTTAACCAAACCCTAATAGACATGTATTATATATATTAAGAAGAGAAATAGAGTACACGGACAATAGTACCCTCAATCTCTAATAATAAGCACACTAACTCCATAACTCCCCCTCAAACTGGAGCTTAAATATCATACAGTCCCAGCTTGTTACAAAATAACTCTAATTGTAACTTAAACAATGATTAGTAAACACATGAGCTAACTAGGCTCGGTGGATGAGAAGAGAGTAGGTATCACCCCACCATCCATCTTTTCTTGAACTAGATGACAATCAACTTCAGTATACTTAGTCATCTCATGGAAGACAAAATAAGATGCAAAATGAATGGCTACTTAATTATCACAATACAAATTCATAGTCATTTGCACCTTGAACCCTATCTCTTCAAGAAAGAACCGCACCCACATAATCTCACATATAGTATGAGTCATGACTCTGTACTCTGCTTTTGCACTAGAGCCTGCAATCACTGTCTACTTTTTAGTCTTCTAAGTGACAAGATTTCCACCAAGGAAGTTGCAGTATCCTGTAGTGGATTTCATGTCAGATAATCCTCCTGCCCAATCCAAATTGGTAAAGGCCTCAACATGCAAGTGTCCACTAGCTCGATAAAACAAAACTCGTGGACTTTCATATACCTCACAATTCTAAGAACGGCTTCCCACGTGTGGAAGACGGGGAGCAAACACAAATTGACTCATCACACTAACAGCAAATAAGATATCAGGATGTCTGAGGATAAAACAATTTAATTTACCAACCACGCGATGATAATGATCTGGATTAGCAAGCTACTCTTCCTGATACACAAAAAATTTTACATTGGGAACCATAGGGGTCTCAACGGGCCTCAATCCCAATAACCCAGTCTTATCTAGAATATCCAACACATACTTTCTCACAAATAAGATAA
This sequence comes from Arbutus unedo, assembly GCA_014822125.1. Taxonomy (NCBI): domain Eukaryota; kingdom Viridiplantae; phylum Streptophyta; class Magnoliopsida; order Ericales; family Ericaceae; genus Arbutus; species Arbutus unedo. The sequence continues at coordinate 20,948 of JABCMJ010014848.1, read as the reverse complement.
TACAATCTTTGGATCGAGCAACTTAAATATCCAAGAAATAACGCAATTTTTCCCAAGTCTTTGGTATGAAACTGAAGTTGTAAAAAGTCTTTCAATTCATCAATGCCTTTTTGATCGTCACCTGTAATGATAATATCATATACATAAACAACAAATAATATTTTTCAACATTCACAAGTAAGAGAATAGAAAAATATCATAATGGCATTGGCACGTGCCAAATTTCAAGACAGCATCACTGAACCAAGCTCTAGAAGACGGCACAGCAGCATACACTTCCCTTGAGCAACAAAGCCAGACGATTGGTCCATATATACTTCGTCAAGTAGATCACCATACAGAAAAGTATTTTTGGCATCCAATTGAAAAAAGAGTCTGCCAAGATTGGGAAAAAGAGAGATAGGAGCCGAACAAACCCAATCTTAGCAACAAGGGAGAAGGTATCCGCGTAATCCATATGTTTGCATGTAACCTTTGGCAACAAGAAGAGCTTCATAGCGCACAACGGTCCCATTAGAATGATATTTCATAGTGAACATTGAGCGACACCCAACAGTGGATTTTCCAGAGAGAAAAGGTACCAACTCCCAAGTTGCATTGTGATGAAGCGCAGATATCTCATCCTCCATAGCTATTCACCACTCGAATATAGACAAGGTTTCCTGAACAGTGTTAGGAACAAAGACGGCAAAAGTAGCAAAAACACGAAGAGAATGGTACAAATGCTTAAGAGAGACGTATTTGGCAATAGGATGTGAATTACAAGTGCTAGTACCTTTACGAAAAGCACTAGGAAGAGAATCCAGAGAAGTGATAGGATCTCGCAGTGGAAGAGAAGACGGAGCGGTGAATTGAGGTGGAGCAGAAGGAACTCTCGGTCAAAGAACATATACATGCAATGGCAGCGAAGTAGGCGATGGTAGTGATGGAACTGAAGTGAGCATATACTTAAATGAATTCTCATACGTTGAATAAGGAAAAAAAGGTGAACGACTCATTGAATGTAATATCGGAATACACAAAATGACGATGAAGGGAAGGAGAATAACACTTGTATCCTTTTTTAATGCGAGAGTAACCAAGAAACACACACTTGATGAATCAAGAATCAAGTTTATCCCATCCGCGATCAAGCCCATGAACATAGCATATACAACCAAAAACCTAGGTTGTAGAGTATAAAAGGGACAATCACAGAACAAAACAGTATACGGAATCTAATCCCCTAGAACCGTAGAATGCATACAGTTGACAAGATATCCGATAGTAAGAATGTCACTCCAAAAAAAGAACTTAGGTACATGCATCTAAAAACGGAAAGCACGTGTGACCTTTAACAAATATTGCAACTTGCGTTCAGTAACCCCATTTGTTGAGGAGTCCGAGCACACAAGAAGACTAATGAATAACAGCATGGTCATGAAAAAATGAGGATAAAACATCACGAAGATATTCACTGGCATTGTCAGACCAAAAAATACGAATTGGAAACTTCAAACTAAGTTTTTATTTCTATATAAGATGATTTGAAAATTGAGTATGACTCTGGACGCTCTATCATAAGATAAACGTAAGTGACCCAAGAGTAATCATCCTCAAAAATAACGAAGAACTGAAAATAAAAGCGTGACAGAGCACGCATAGGACCCCAAACATCTGAATCAACTAAATGAAAAGGAGTAGACACAGAACTCTGCCCTAGGGGTAAAAAACTTGATGATATTTACTAAACTCGCAAACTTCACATGGTAAAGTGTCGAAATGATTACACAATGGAACCAACTCTTTTGAGATTCTGAAGCGACAAATGGCGACGACCACAATGATATTGATATGGTGACACTAAAGCCTAAAGTGAAACTGATTGAGGAGGCTCATCAGCAGTGAAGTAATATAGGCCACCATGCTCAATACCCCCACCAGTCTTTCTTGTCGTCATCAGATCAGGATCTCAAAACACAACAATCAGGTAAAAATGTGAGGGAGCAATTCAAGAACTTGGTAATCTTACCAACAGACATAAAACTAAAAGAAAATTGAGCTACGTGTGAAATTGAACTGAAAGAACGAGCGGAACTCCAATGTAATTGAACCCAAACAGTAATATCAATGGTGGAACCATTAGCGAAGGTGATACTGGAAGGCTTCCCAAGGGATAGACGACCAGCGAACACAGTAGAGGATCTCATCATATGATCAAAGGCACCCAAATCAATAGCCCTAAGATTATTTGTAGCCATACAAGCAACAGAGGACTTTCCTAAGCATTCGTAGCAATAGAGGACAAAGATATCTGTGTGGAATTAAGCGCTAATACTCATCCTCTAGAATAGTAAGACACCGGGAGCCGAGCTAGAAGAGCTTGGCAAAGACTGTTGTCCATCATCCTCAGAAACAGTAACCTAATGGGCAGATGGGCATCCATGAAGATACCAACAGTAATCAACAATATGATTATCACCATTGCAGAAAGTGCAATGACAAGGAAGGTGACCACAGCCACGGTCACCTCCCCTAGCACACAGCCACCACGGCCCAAATCATGGCCTAAACCACGACCACCACGACTCGAATCACGTCCAAATCCACCACGAGCTCCGCCCCCTGCCTCCCGACCACCACCACTAGAACCATATGAAAAAAAACCACATGAAACTCCGGTAGTCAAAGCAGAACAATTAGGAAGTTACGGAGAATGTCACACCCCGCACTTCAAGGGTATGAAATAGAGCAACACAACAAAAGAAACAACATAATCTCACTAAAAACTTCCACTAAAACCATAGAACTTTAACTTCTAATACATCAATCATAAATCCCAATGAAATGATAACAATAATTCAAAACTGACCCACAAACGCCCAACATCTATCCGACATAAAATCAATAGATAAAACTGATGAAAACCTATCAACTAGACTTCATAAAATCTTTCCCAAGGCTCTACTAAACCCTTGGTTCTCCATCAACACCTGAAAAATGGTTTAAACAACAACATAAGCCGAAGCTAGTATAGGATATTATGCTAATAACAGAATAATGACGCTTAAAGACCGTTCCAATATCAAAACATCTAAGTTTTCCGATTATACAAAAATACACAGTTCGCAAGGGGTTAGACATACATATATATCCACATGTAATACATGAGACACCCGACACAACTGGCGACTGACACAACCTATACTAAAACCCAACCTCCAATTCCAGACTTCAATATCCCACAGAAACCAAATTCCAGTTTCCAGCTGAAATCAAATTCCAGTTCTAGACTTCAAATGAATTTATGGTCTTTCACCGAGGGCGTACCCAAAATTCAGGCACTCTATATTGAGTTTACGGGCCACTCCGACCGTTGAAACACCCCACCCAGTAACATTTTAATAGTCTTTCACCATCAGAATCACAAAGACACCGAATCCAGGACAATCACGACACAAACCCATGACTACATGCACATTACACGACTTGTTTTAGACCTGAAAAACATGGAGAAACGAACAAAATAAACAAGAAACATGCAAGAAGCAACAAGTAATTTTCTAGTTTTTATATAAGTTGCTTGCGCAGCAAAAACAAGCTTACTCTTCAATTTTAAAAAGTTGAATTTTTGGGGAGGTGGCTAAAGCGGCCTATGCGAAAATCTCGTTTTTCTAAAACACGAAAAGAAAATCAACAGACCTTTAATTCTCTCAAAAATCATCTGGTTTTACTCGAAAACATCACCACAACACAAATCCATCAAGATCGCATCATCTAAACACGTAATAAAAGCCGGAACAAGGATTAAACCATTATTAAGCTGATATTAACATGGAATCCTACCACGAAATCTAAGAACCAGACAAAACCCTAGCTTTCTGAACCCATCAATCCTCCACATGTTTGACTAATCCTTGGCTCTACTTGAAGCCTTTCGTCGCCAGAATCAATCTTCCTCTTACGCGTTCTACAAGAATCTCTTGCTTGATCAACCGTCGGCTCTCTCTACCGACCAAAACTCGATGCGAACAATTTGGAAGGAGGAAACTGACGTCTGTTTTTCTACAGTAAGTTTTGTATTAGAAATTCAATTAGGCTTAAATAGTCACTAAGTTAAAAACTGCACAAAAGCCTCATGGTTTCAAAAATTCAAAAATTAGCACGAAACCTCCAAACTCATTTAAATCCACAAATTTTCAATTATTTCATAAATTAATGAAATTACCAAATTAAACATAAAATAATTAAGTCTAAAACCGCAGGTCCTCACAGAGAAGGAGATCCAATATCAGTTACGGACGCCTGATGTAGACTGCTAAAGACCTCACTAAGAGGAGGTAAATTTCGAGCACCGAAGAGCTAAGATCGAATAGGATCATAAGACAAACTAAACCTAACAAGAAGAAAGCCACATGCATAGGTTCACATTGTCACTGCAAAACCTTAATATCGACAGAAATAGATTTGCAAATGTTGATCGCCTAACAAATGCCACGAAACTTGGCATTATAGTTCTCCAAAGAGGAATCACGAAGGGCAAGAGAAAACTAGGCCTGATGGAGATCGTAAGTCATGCGCAAATTACTATTACTAACACCTGAGTACAACTCCTGAACTTGGTGCCTCGCTAGTTTGGTGCCTCACTAGTTTGGCAATAGGTAAGAAAACCAAAATACCACTAATATGCGCTTTCATACTATTCCCTAACTAAATGCGAATCTGAGCATCCTCAGTTGTCCATACAGAATATTTTGGAACACTATCCTTCGAAGGATCATCAGTCAAATAAGAAAACCGCATTTTGCCAAAAAAATATACCTCAATCGCTTAGCCCTAAAGTGGAATAATTCTTTCCATCAACCAAGTAGAAGTAATAGACAATATATCAGGAGACCAAGCGGTGCCAAAAAAACTAGGAATAACACTAGAGGTAGGGTCAGATGCTGAAGCCATTACGACCAACCAACAACTAGCAGAGGAAACTGCTACCACCGATCAACTAATCACTGCCAAAACAATCAACTGGAGAAACGACTATCAACAACTGATTACTTGTGCAGGCTGGCGGCTGACATCAGCAACACAAACGAACAATAGAAAATGAACTAGAAACACCAACAAAAACATATCAACTAAACCAGAGACATCAACCATCAAACACGGCAAACATCACATGAACACTAAACTTCAATAACAACGGAATATATATCGATCACGTGAGACAGATAAAAAGGGTCAAATAAATAAGAACCAACAATATAGCACCACATCGAGCAAGAGAGAGATCATCTAGCAAGATATCAGATCTGAGGTGTCAAATTAAATGGCATAGAGGTTTGCCAAAGGGTTTGGAGGTTTGCCGGAGGTTTCGAAGGATTTCAGAGAGTCACTGAAGGGTTTCAAAGGTTTTCGAAAGGTTTCAAAGGTTCGTCCAAGGGTTTCAAAGGTTGTCGGAGGGTCTTAGAGGTTCAACAGAGGGTTTTGAAGATTGCTGGAGAGTTTCGAAAGATTTTAGAGGGTTTCGAAGGTCGCGTCTACGTTCCAAAGAACCGCAACCTGCGTAAGAGGGTTGTCAATGACGACGGAGATGGCGCTGGAGCTCGTCATCAACGACACCTACCGGATGGGTTTGGGGATAAGGCTTTGATACCATGTTAGTAGAGTTTATCAAAGTGTTTAGGGTGTTAACGAACCCCTAATACACAAGTATTATATATATTGGGAAGAGAAATAGAGTACGAGAACAATAATACCCTCACTCCACTAATGAGCACACCAATTCTAACAACTATGAATACAATACTTGGAAATATTTATTACGTTTATCCGCTATTACATAGAAGAATTAGTTAAGCATTATTTAACATCATTTAATAATGCCTTCTCACAGCTTCTGTTTTGCAGTGACAAGCGATTACCACAAACTGAGATTAATAGGCCCATTACATTCAAGGCATTGAAGTCACTGCAGGAATAGAATAATTCATATTGAAGGACTTCAAGAGTTGAAAGTGTTAAAACTAAATCAATTTGAGCAGAGACGGACAAATCAAAACCATAGTTTCCTTGCCAATGCAAATTTATTTAACAATCAAATAATAACAAGCTTTCTTGGGTGTATGGTTCAATTCCACCAAAAAAGAACATCTCTATACTCATTGGTAATAGTGTAAAGATACCGAAACCTTGATGAGTACATGGATACTCAAGCATATTAGGAAGTGGAAAGTGAAAAGGTCAACACTAGAGGAATGTATCAGAGGTATCACATTACCAGTGGAAGACCTTCATGGACGTACACAAAAACACATATATATAGATGCTCACAGACCACTAATCCAAGCGATATAATGCGACCAATGAAAACACAAATTTCATTGTCAGTGATACTTTTGGCACATCACTAGCAGAAACAATTCAATGAATAGTGTAAATACTATACGTAGTCCCTTTTACTAATACACTACATAAAATCACATATACCGTTGCCGCTGCGTAGTAGGTACCTATATTTATCTTAATAATATCATAATGCAATTGAGAACATAACCCAAAAGTATAGTTCCCCTGATGACCATCAAAGGTTTCATATTTATAACTAAGTAAATACTCAACTTCCAAATTTTGTCCCATGAAATCGGAAAGCATATTATTGCCACCTTAACTCTAAACCCATGAGCCTGTAATCAGTTAATTGCCCATGAAATTATCTTCAGTTTTACAAGGATTGGAAAGAACATCAGTCCGAACTTTTTTAGTCGATATCGTGTCATGAGATTAAAAATGGAAATATTGAACCCAGTCGTTCCATTTCACTGCAAAGTAGTGTTTGTATAGCACTGCTGCAGGTTCAGGGAATCATATAAAACTCTCACGATAGCCATCTATGGACCTCAAAACACATATTATCAAACTTCTTCAGCGTCCCTTTAGTTTTTATCTAGAAGTAAAATTAAGTGCAGGTAAAAGAACATAACTAGCTAAGAAACAAACAGTACAGGGTTTTCAAGCAGCAACATGAGTGAAAACAAAAGTTAGCAGCAAAAGCACAAAAGGTCAACCAAAACATCCTCGGCTTACCAGGTAAGGTTTTCCAGGCAGCATCCTCAAATCCACAATCATAAAAATTTGAAGGAACATCAGCAGGATTTGGAGCCAGGACAAACTTCCAATATCCTGACAATGACTTTACAAAAGGTAACCCCTTGACCCATAAAGCTGCACAAGCAAGAGCTCCAGAAACGGCACTGTCATCCCAAGCTGCTGAATGCGATACCAGAAAATCCACCTTATTGCGTTCGTACCAGTATCGAAGAGATCCTATCAATATATAAATCAATGTTCCAGTGATTCGACAGAAAGATTACACAAAGTTAAGAGCTACACACATGGCCACAAGAAACATTTAGCTACTAGCATTTATATGCATAAGAAAGATCGAGTTGCAGCTGAACTAAGACCAGTGTTACAATCAAAGGAGAGACCAATAATATAATTATATTGCAGAAAAACTTGATTACAAGAGAATAGATGAAACTATAAATACTAATCCTACCAACCTTAAAAAAATGCTAGTAAGGCCAAAAAACACTACCCTTGCCATAAAAGAAAAAGAAAAAAAACTAATACTACATCCCCCAATTACCNCCCCCCCCCCCCCCCCCCCCCAGTCAAGATGCCACTACAATTGCCAATCTACCACGTCAGCAAAACCTTCATAGATGTTGAGACCAGGTGCCATCCATTGGAGAAATTGGCCTCAGCATTACTGATGGCCTCTAGGAAGTTACAACACTAATTCGCTTACCCCATCGTGGTCTATAAGCTTCAGAGCCCTGCTAAGAAAAGCAGATATAACTGTACAAAATCTCAAGATGGGCAGTGAAGCTAGGACAGTATGAGCTATACTGCCAAATCATGGCTAACTTCATAACGAAATTTACCAGGGAAAAACAATATGGTGCAAATCTTGGCATTGCAAATGCTGAAGAGCAGAGGCGGCCCCTGATCCAATTGGAAAAAAAATTGTAACCAAAAAGGATGGGGGTTTAGTCTAACGGATCATGTAATGCAAGAGGAGCGAGAGTCGGACTGATAATCTTCTCCTCGAAAGGCTCAATGTTGGAGCAACCGGTCACCCTAGGCTTCAAGGCATCAAACAATAAAGCTGAAATTAGAGGCCTTTATCCTTGACCTCAATCATGCCGTAACACTAAGGGCAAAGTCGACCACTGCAGATGGAAGGAGAAAAAGAGGCAAGGGACAGCCACGTGGCAGCATATGTTCGTAAAGCACACTAGCTAATCGAAAAATTTCAACAAATCAAGCTCAAGCAGCTAGTACAGGAACAAAATTGCCACACCGACACACTAGCCTCAGTGATTGGCATTGAATTCAAACAAGTCATCTAGGTAGACTACCAATCAAGACCAATCAAAAAGAAGACAATCACGAGGCGTATCTAGCCATTTCCGAACCAGCCCCGAATCGGAAGACCCCATCATCACCTTCATGCGAAATGATCTCTTGACAAAAGATAGAAAAGAAGGACACAAACTAAGGCAACAATTGGCAAGGTTCTTACTTGACCGTACCTAAGTTGCATACGGCCAAATGAAGTGAAGAAATTCATCAAGGAAGTATATGAAGGGGATTGCAGCTCTCACTGAGAGCAGATCATTAGCACATCAGGCGATAATGCACGGCTATTGTGGGTCACATATTAAGACGAAGTCATTGCTTATGTCACAAAATGTCTCAAGTGCCAGCCGTTTGTTCCTCTAACACGGCTCCTCATCCGAACGGCTCAACTCAGTGACAAGTCAAGGGCCATTTTCACAATGGGGCTTGGACACTATCAGACCACTCCCAACAGCTTCGGGAAACTTGAAGTACTTGGTGGTCGACACCAACTACTTTACAAAATTGATTAAAGCAAAACCACAGGCTAGAATTTAAGACTTCGACATACGAAGATTCGTGTGGGAATGCATCATAACTAGGTACAGAGTGCCAAGGGCCCTCGTCGCAGACAACGATACCCAAAATTTTATTATGGGGTATATAGAGACTTGTGCAAGAAATTCAACATCAAGGGGTAATACTCAACCCCAACATAACCCCAAAGCAACAGCCAAGCGGATGCCTCAAACAAGACACTTCTCGGCGGACTGGAAAAATGGCCGAAAAAAGGCAAAAGGAAGATGGGAATTAGAGCTGCCAGGCGTATCACGGGCTTATTGGACAACCTCGTGTTGAGCAACGGTCAAAACACCATTTGCCCTTACCTGTGGGTTGTAAGCAATCATCTCTTTTGAGGTCGGACTTCTGACCATCAGGAGGATAAGCTTTAATGCCAAAAAAATTGATGCAGCGATGGCAAAAGACCTGGATCTCATTGTAGAAAGGAGGGAAGCAGCATTGATCAAGTTGGGCTAATTACCAACAACAGTTGACAGAGCCTACAACAATAGAGTCTAACCAAAAAATCGGGACTGGGAGACCTTATCTTGAAAAAGGTCCTACCAGTGGAGAAGAAGACAGCTGATGAAAAGCTGAGCCCCAACTGGCACAAGCCCTACGAGATCATCTTGACAACAGGAACGAGAGCATACTTTCTCAAAGGAGCAGATGGTCAGGAACTGCCAAACCCATGGAACGCAACACATTGACATAAGTACTACCTACAAACACATTATACTTTCTTTTTGAAGAATAAATCAAATAAACGGTATTTTCTCAAGAAGCTCTCAACTTTTCAAAAGTCTTTGGCCCAATGACTAATAGTAAACCTCGGGATTACGATGCCAAGGAACACAGTTCATTGTCTTTGGCCCAATGACTAACAGGAACCCCGACATCAATATGCCAGGGAACATGCTTCGTTCTCTAGTGAAGGACAAGTTTACGGCACACGATGCCAAGCCCTTATGCTTTGTGTTGAGCAAGAACCTTGGCATCATATAGCGGGGGACATATGCTTCGTTCTCTAGCAAACAATAGGTTTTCGGCACACGATGCCAAGCATTTATGCCCTATGACGAGCAAAAGACTCAGCATCATATACCGGGGAACATATGCTTTGTTCTCTAGGGGAGGACATGTTTTCGGCACACGATGTCGAGCCTTTATGCCCTGTGACGAGAGCCCCAGCACCATATGTTGGGGGACAAATGCTTTGTTCTCTACCGAAGGACACATTTTCGACACACGATGCCAAGCCTTTATACCTTGTGAAGAGTAGGACCCTCGACATCATATGCAAGGGGACATACGCCTCATTCTCTTGCAAAGAACAGGTTTTCGGCATAGAATGCCAAGCCCCATGACGAGCAAGAACCTCAACACCATATGCGGGACGGCAGGTACTTCACCCCCAAACGAAGGAGAACTTCACTCTATTGATGTATAAAGGCAGAATGCAAAAACATTCGACTAAAGTTACAACACAAAGATCTCTTGACCTCTCCCTCCTCTTTCCTAGCATCGGAAGGCACATAAGGGCCCTCAGGATGGGGGATCGCTATACCGGCAACATAATTTGGGCTAACAAATAGGCAAAAACTTATCATAGCATCACGCTACTCGTGGTGACAGCCCCGGTTTTAAAAAGCCATGTCCGTATTGGCATACTTATCTTGGGCAGCAACAAAGCCTTCGTTATAAACTATGAAACACAAATACGGATACGAATACGACACGATACGGCTATGATGATACGACAAAACTCCAAAAGATAGAATACAGATACATAGGGGATACGACTATAAAAATTAAATATTTTTATCAACCCACTATTCAAATCCTTGTTTTACCTTATTTTGAAGAGCCACCACAAACTTCACATCTCCAACCAATTTTCTTATTACTCATTTAAATTCGAAAACTTTGGCTATGTTCGGTTGAGTGTTTCTAAAACAATTTTTTGGAAAAAATACTCTGAGATGTTTGGTGCAAGTGTTTTGCAAGAAAATTGAGTTAAATTTTTTTTGGCATTTGTAAGGCATGCGCTCTCTCTCTCATTTTCTAGGGAAATGTGTATTGTGTTTAAAACAAAACTTCTTTTTGTGTTCTTTGTACACATATTCTGTTAACAAAAAATTTTATTTTAAAATTTCGAATTCGCATTTAATCTCGAAATATTTTTTTAAGTCAATAATAAATTTCTAAGTTTTTTTTGAAAATAACATTTAAAAAATATGACCAAAAGAGGATCAAATAAACGGTGTCGGACACGACCAAAAGGGAACCAAATGTGGCTATTTAATGCATTAATCATTGGCAAATATGATGATGTAATGGTAATCAAAGATTGACAAATAAGCCAAACAATGTTTGGGAACTTTTTTTCCAAACATAGTTCACAAATATTACTCTAAACAAATTTTAGAAACACTCAACCAAACACACTTTTCATCTCACTCTTCAATTTTGAAGAGTGAGAATGACCCTTCAAATGACTTAAAAATAGGATTTAATCCTCATTATACTTACATTTTAGAATTAAATACATTTGAAGAGTGGATTGGAGTGTTAAGTATAAAAACTAACGTTGCGGGGGGGGGGGGGGGGGGGGAGGAGGAGAGAATAGAGAAACCAACGTTGATGGGTCAAAGGGAGCGTGCTACGCATGATGATCAAGCTTGCCTTGATCCATGGCAAGTCCCCTTTTATAGGCGAGGGATGGTCTAAGGTCAAGCTAGATTGAGGAAACGGGGAGCATCCCGAGTGGCTGGTCGTCTAAAGGTTACAGGCCTATGAGACTATAGGTCAGACCAATAAGGTCAGTATGATGGGGCAGTATGGTATACGGGTACGAGGCCCGATTTGCAGAAGACAAGGTGTCGTGCCTTCAGTGGCTAACTAGATGGAAGGTGCAGGCCAATTAGGAGTAGGGACCATAGCTCAATGATATGTGTGGTTTCGTATCATGAGACCTCGAGAACTGTATTAGTGTCAAGCGGTAGGTAGGTTGGACCAAACGAGGTCCAAAGTTGTCAAAGGGTCGTGTGGTAGGCATGATGCAAGTTGTTCTCCGGTCAAAAGGTTTCTCCCACTATCTAACACTGGTCTAAAGTCTCGACTCCCGAAGGGCCTTCAGGCTTTCAGACGGACCCTTTAACTCAAGCCTTCATTCCACAATCATCCTTCATTCCCGATCGACTTGGGCCTTCCTCCTAGCCCAAGTTTGGCAATATCTTCAAGATCAGGTTGTCCCTCAATGGAACCTCGAAGGTTTAGCAACTGAGTGACAACCGTTGATTTGAAGGGCGCTTGATGCCAGAGAAACCTTAGCCAAGGTACTGAGACCATGGCTTAAGGCCATGACCGTGAAGTCTCCAAGAGGGTTGATTCCTTAGCCAAGGAATTGAGATCATGGTGAAGAGGACTTGTCCATTTGGGGGTTTACAACCACACAGGCCAAATGCCACCTCACGAGGCTGGTATGTGACCTTCACTACAGCCGTTAAGTGAAGTTCCGAGCGGCCATGTAGCAAAGCTGATTTCATATACCTACACCTTTCAAGCAATAGTCACCACAGGTTGACTTACTTGAGACTAGAGACATTATGCATACTCGTGTAGCACCCTTGAAATATATGCTTTAGGTTCTGGCTCGCCTCTGTACTACCACTTCTTTCTCTATATAGGTGCTCATCTATATAGGATGTTCATCCCACGTACATATTTTCTATATAAATAAGCTATTTATGAAATGTTGAACTCGGTGTAAATGTTTATTTATGATAGTGTTAGGCAATGCAAACGTTGTAATCTAACCAGTGGTTTACCAAATTTTGGTATCACAGAAAAATGGAAACCAGGGAAATGCACTGTGTTGTTAAAACTGTTGTTTTAAATGCATTTAGTATAGATGATATAAACTGAAACAGAGATACTAGCAAGGATGATGCAATAATAATAGGTTAGATATCCTTCCATTGTCAAATTGGGGTCCCTGACATACTTGCATGAAACCATTGAATAGTTATTACGGATTTATCATTACTTTGTGATATGGAATTACAAACAAGGTGCAAGCCTGGAAATCGAATTCGAATAATTTTATTATGTGTACATGTGTGTACATCTATGCAGTTTCCAATAAAATTTGAACTCCTGTTTGACACTTGGGATTTATCTAAATGTGGTTGAGAAATGAAATTGAAGTGTAACTTACTCTCCATGGTTAGTTTGTAATTTTAGTGTCGAGTTTTCAGACAAATTAGTGCTTAGAAATACTAATCTTTCGTTTTCGGACTTTATATATCCTTAGTTTTCATTCTGAAACTTGTTGTCGGTTCATTTAATACCTTAATGTTAGAGAAAGTGAGCTTTGTTAAAATTACTCCCTCCCTACCATAATTCCTTGTACCAAACAGGGAATTCAAATGTTTAAGGGACCATGCAAATAATGCATGTCTCCTTAGAAAATTCCATTAGATTTCCCACAATACCACTTATTATCTACTTTTAAAATACTTTCAATCATTTATGAGGGTTTTTGAGGAAAATTTCACAATTAGAGGGGGGGTACTTTATTTTGTCGAGCAACCCCGCTCAAAGAGAGAACCATAAATACTAGGCATACTAATGGATTCATCTAATAACCTGAAAATGGAATTAGATACAGGGTTTCGATTTCAGAAAGTGACATGGAATATAATGAACGAGTAGACCATAATTGTAGACCAAAATAACAAAAATTAAAATAAGGCTATCGAGTGCACTAGGGTCCCACTATTGCACATCTGGGGGAGCCTCATGCATTGGGTAGCCCTTTTTTATTTTTTGAAAGACCTAATAACTTAATACACAACCACAGCTCCTTAATTGAAGTGAATGAAGATGCCACATCTAACAATCAAGGTTGAAACATTCTACAAACTGACCTAATAACTCAATACGAACCTAAATGTAACCAATGTGTGTTCAACAGTTGGACTGCCTCTTGTTCATGTCACAATGTCATTTCCTTTTGGCTGCAACCATGGCATGGGCACTGGGAAAGGGGTTTGAAGAGAAGATGTCAAGCCAAGAGGGTTGTCTCTATAACTGACATCTCAATTTTCCAAGAAATGACAGATACCGACCAAGTCATTACGTATAAACCTAAAACAACGGTTCAAAGAAGGTAAAAGTATGATTTACAGCAATAAAGTATCACCCAGCATAAGGACAAACCTAAAGTAAAGAAAGTTATTCCATCAATCCCAACCTTGCAATTTCATCGACATTCAGAATGGAAGTTCTAGTGCTGATTTCTCACCTTCAACTGTTTCATGGCATTGTAGTGAAACATGTGCATCTCTCTTCCTCCATTTGATGAAGGATGGATCTTCCCACGACTTATAACCATTACTCGCGGGGAAAAGAAGTTGACTTACCAAAGAGGCCATCACCAAATCAAAACTACAAGATGAATCAAGATGAACTTTGTTTAGCCCCATAAAAGCAAAAGATTTTAAACAAGGAAAAATCATTTAATACTAAAATTACCACAAATGTTATTGTTCATACAATAATACAAAAGTGCACACATGGAAATTTGGTAAGACAAGAAAGCACTAATAGAGATAATGGAAGATGGAACAGCCGAACAAGATAATGTCACATGAAAAGGTGAACGCCTGTTTTAATAACCATATCCAAAGGAAAAAGACAATGCTAACATGATGCAGTCAGGTTTCAAAACAGGCTTAACAAAGTGGACTTTTGACTAACTAGCAGTTTCGGATCTAGTTTTATTTATTGATAATTTTAGGTCTTCTAGGCATAGTTTCATCAGCTTCCCTAGTTATGAGGTAACCTGATTTGGAGATGTGTGCATGCTTGTAAGATGTTTTAATTAGTTTGCCACCTAGTTTGTAATGTAGTAAATGCATGTTTGCCACTTGTCGTCATCTTTTATTTTGTGGCTTTCCTACTACTAGGTACTTCACTGTTAAGCTATTAAACTTTCCTACTACTAGGTATTTAATTAGCTTTCCTACACCACCGATATGCCTCGATATGTATCGAATAAGGTAAATAAGTATCCAACATTTATACTATGTCATTATAATTATGGATATGTCTCAAATACGTGGTAGATACTTTAGGGATACAGCATGATACTTCTAGGATACGGGCAGCAAAAATGAAATTTTTTTCAAAAGTAGGCAATAATATATAAGGGGCAAAATATATATATAATATGTAAATATGCCGCACTACACGTTAGGCTTTGATAGATTCACGATGTAGATTAGCAATTAAAAAACCATAGGCCAGGACCCAGACTTCGATCGTGAATCATCAACAACATTGTGATATCGCTGATTCAGAGTGCAGGTTTGAGATCTCTCTCTCTCTCTCTCAAATTCACACTACACATTGTATATAATAATATACTTATATACACACCTACAGATAGTATACTCTATGTTTTGCTCCCTTTTTTAGTACGTAGTGTAAAAAAATATATTGCATACTATCTTATCTTTTTAGTATTTATTTTCCTATTATATATAGATACTGTGCTACGGTAATATATGTATACAGTATATATTATGTATTGTATGCTTTGTATTACTTTTGTTAGCTTTCTTTTTGTTTTGAATGCCTTTTGAAAATTGACATGTGCTAAATGCTTGATATTAGCAATTCAACTACTTTTCTATTTCTTTTGGTTCTTTTTTATACCTAGACCAGGACCAATAATTATACAAATATTTAATTTTTACAGACGTATCTGTATCCTATTTTTTTTAGATTTTGCCGTATTGCAGCTGTATTTGTATTTGTATCTATGCTTCATAGCTGTTAAGTAAACTTTTTGATACCATATATAGGATTGTACTCTTTTTTTTGGGAAGTTTTTGAGGACTAAAATTTTAGATTTTAGTGTTCTTTGTAGCCTTGTTGTATTGCCTTTTAGGTCATGGTATTGAGCCCCACAGCTCGTGAAATTGAGCTTTTGCGTGCTGGATTTTGCAAAATCAGCCTTACAATTTTGGTTTCTACATAGTTTTGGCCTTGATCCGTCATCCGTGTTATTCGGGTCCAACCAAGTTACAACAGTTTTGATATCAGAGCAAGTTTCCTTTAGGTTGCTTTCTTTTATAAGTATTCTCAACATGGTAACAAACGCAAAACGTGATGAGAGGATCCAATCCCTTGATAGGACGAAAAGAATTGAACAAGCTATTGATGGTTTAAAGCTTACCCTGAAAGATCAAAGAAAGGAAAACAATGAACAGTTTCAGCGTTTGGAAGATATGGTGGGCAATGTTCAAAAGGAAATTTGTCCTGGGAATCCAGGCTAAGGTACTGTGGATAAACCAACTTCTTCATATGCAGCTGATAAACGTGTATGTCAAAAACTATTTGAAACATTGTTGTCGCAGCCTACATATGCATATGCACCAGTGGCACAACATGTGTGGGTACCCGGAAGTCCTCCGCCACATGATACACCCAACGGAACTTCAATTACCGAGTAAATGATTGAGCTCGTTCATACTCTTAAGGAACGAGCTCATTGCAACGATCCTCTCTATTAAATATTAACTCCTAAACAAGGTTCTACATACCGGATCGGCTTGAGTACCGGTTTGTCTATTGGTACGGTACGAACCAGTATAAGTCATATACCGGGTACCGTATCGGATTTATCGTAACTATCAATATATATATATATATATATAGAACCTTGTTTAGGAGTACCGTACCGTACTATATATAAGTAGGGTACGGTACTCCTAAACAAGGTTCTATATATAATATATATAAACCATAGAGAGAGCCAAAGAAATTAATTTCTTTTTTCACAACTATAAAAAAAAATCCGGTATCGGCCAATACGGTATTAAAGGTATCTGGTACCGTTTTAATGCCAAAACGGTACGTACCCGCTGGTACAGTACGGTATTAATAACCTTGCTTCTAAACATTCTTAGCTCTACTAGCACATTACAACTATAGCGACTCCATCAACATACATCACCCTAGGTCGGGAGCAGGGCCTAGGGACCTCGCTCAGGACCTTAGGAGGCACGTGGCATGGAGACTAGAACAAGGGGGTTTGTCAAGACTCATCCTCCATGAGGATAGCTACATCTTGACCAATCATAAAGAGAGAGGGAGCGTTGACCGCTCTGGGAAGATTTCACAACCACCTTCCAACACCTAAGAGCATGTATGATACCTACTACCTGCTCATGATATGGGCCTCCACATATCATTTCAATAGTCTCTGACCCATGATACAAAACCCAACTCCTGACCATAAGACTTGAAATGTCACAAACCAACTTTATAACAAGGCACGTTACCAACCAATGTCAAGGCCGTTCATAACCTTTCATACTGAGCATAGCACAAGCAAGTATCAAAAGTGGTATATAAAATATCTCCAGAGTCTAAAGTGCCATAATTTACATATATTTACAAAACGTCACAAAGATAAAATTTACAATCTTGATTCTCCAACACTCAGTTACCCAACTTATCTTAAGCGAAAAACAAAATGATTTTCATAAGCGAAAGCTAGTATGAGATACGTATAACATTGTTACAAGTCTGGCCATAGACATACTTCCATATCATGGAAATCCATACTTGCTAGTAGTAGAACAAGCAACATCATTAATCACATTTCTTTAGTCCAAGGAGAAAGGACTCATTTCATTTCATACATGTACTTCAAAATAGTATCATATGACGATTCATTCAACCCGATGGTGCATGGTTGCACCTCCAACCTAATAACCGCTCATCACTACTTAATAACTCCTAGTGCCCAAGACTTCGTTCCAGTGAATCGTTATAGCAAAATCATACATCAAAAAATATCAAAATCATGCTTCTAGAAATATCTCCGATGTTTAAGACATTAGGCAGAATAGAAATACAAGTAAATAGGCCGCTTTCCAATAATTCACGGCTCATAACATAAATAAATCGTATATCAAAACATATCATTTAAGAAAATCAATTGTGATTGCAAAACTTTTAATAAAATGCACATAACCAAGGTATCGCATCACTCACCAAAAAGTTGATATTCACTACCTATGGATTTGGGTTACTACATAGAATCCGCTCCTAAGCATAAGAATACTCATCATAAGAACATTAGGACGTAGGGGTCTGCTTTTAAAAATCTTAGACCGGAAATTAGAATAAATTATCCTGTCCGAACAAACATTCAAGGTCTCTTGAGGGAAAAATCCCAGCCAACCGTCCGGACGCACCGCAATTTTTCTAGAAACTTCGGCAGATTTTTATGGGTTGGTAAACGTGTTCCAAATCATGAGCAGAATCCTTAGATATAAACATACCAGTCTCTATATAGTTCCCTAAAATTCTTGGCTCAAAAGGATATTAGTATGTGTCCTTTTGGATTATGTTTTTACGAAAGGGATAGTCATAAAACTTAAAAGAAGAAAGTTAAAGGTTGTAATACAAGTTCTTTCGATTCTTTTCCTTCCTTTTTCCTGATCTTCCCTTCCTTCGCAGCTCTTTTTCTTTCTCTCCTTTCCTCCAATTCTTTCCTTTTCTTTTTTTGTTAACCCCTCGTTCACTATTACCAATTTATAGTAACTTTTTAACAACAGATTTTGTGTTTTGCTAACACTAACCTCCCTTGTCTTGGTGACATGTGGCTGCTTAGTCAGCGCCACATGTCACCCCCTCATTCCTCTGTAATCCATAGTACGAGGAGTCGCACGTACATCTGATAAGAAATTTGGTCCGTTTTCAACTTTTTGGGGTCCAGAAACTAGTCACCTAAAATCCTACAAAATTCTATATAAGCAAAATTAAATGTAAGGAACATCATGGTGATGTTAGATTCTTGAAGAAAATTAAGGATCCATAGAAAAATTATATTACACAAAATTTTTTTTTTTTTTAAACTCTTAGTAAATGGGATTTTACATAAAACAAAGCCCCGTCAACCTCCATTCTGCCCCACCAATGGGAAGAAAGTAACCAATTGACTTCGCCTTCTCCGAGGCAAGCATTAAAAGCAAGCATTCAACAAACGCTGAATGTACTCCTAACACAATATGGTTGACCACTCTGCACTTACATCCCTTTCTCTCTCTCTAAGGTTGCCATGAGCTCTCTCGTCCTCCTCCTCTTGTGTTCTCGAGCCATTGCAGTGCCATATTCCCGAAAGGCCCACTTCCACAACTAATATCCACAATATGCAATATAGACCACAAGGTCATACTAATGCGTGTTGGACGCCAAAGGATAAGACAAAGTGATTAAGAGTAGGGATACTAGACCTCGCCATTCAAAGTAGCTGCCCATCCTTTTTTCGTCTCTTTTCAAGTGCTTGCTTTCTTTTTCGGATCATTTTCAGGCGTGCGTGTATTGAGCGGCGCTCCAGCCAAATCTTCAGTTGTTCCTAAATATGGTCAGTGCAGTGTAATCCCCTCAATTTGAAGTAGGACTCTCTTTCAAGATCCACAAGATGAGATATGCCCCAATTATGGGCTTTAACCTCACCTTTTAGTTTCCTAAGGCATGTTTGGAGTGGACACCAAGGAGAGTTTCCTGGTTCAAGGGACCAACTTGTCAACCAAACAAATGTCAGGAACTTGACTCATAATTCTTGGATGCGTGATAAGTGACTTACTTCCATAGAAACATGAACTCAAAAACTTTCCTCAACTGGTTGACTAGTGCAGATCACTTCTTAGTTTGGTATCAACTAACTGAAGGAAGGAAAGTGAAATTTGCTAGTGCTAAATTAAAAGGAGCAACAAATGTTGGCAAGAACTCAAGAGGCAAATAGAAGAAGTAGTTGACGGAAGTAACTAAATGGGATGAAATGAAAACTCTTCTAAACGGCAGATTTCTTCCTATGGACAACCAGCAAAATGTATTTCTGAAATTTCATCTTCTTCACCAAGGAAATGGAAGTGTTGACGAGTGCACATAAAAGTTTTATGAATTGCCATGGGAGCGAGAGTCTATGAAGTTGAAGAAGTACTTGCAGCAAAATATAAATCAGCGTTGCAAACTCCAATCTAAGACAGACGACATGGCTGGCCTTAGGATATCGACTGTGGAGGAGGCATAGCATGTTGCGTTATAGTTTGAAGAGAAGTTAAAGAGGCAATACACACTGCAAACTAACATCAAGTCCTCCAGGTCCCATACGAAAATCAGCACCGCAACTACTCAAGACAACAAATGAAAAGGGAGAAGCCACTTGCTTCAAGTGTGGTGATAAGGGTCATAATGCAATCACTTGCCCATGTCGTCATGTTGCTTTATCAAGGCAAGACGGTGAAGACAATGAATTACCACGGAGGAAACAAAAATGAAGAGGCAGAAGATAAGGTCTATGCCAATACAACCGGAGAATTATTATTGAGCTAGACTAAGAATGACTCGATATTCTGCACCAGAGCCAGTTGTTAAGGATTACACTGCACATTGATTCTTTGATAACAGAAGTTCCAAAAATTCTGTTTCAAGAGATTTTCTTCAGAGGTCGAAACTTAAAGTATTGCCAATTGCAAGACCATACTCAATCTCATTGATACGTCAAGATAATAACATAGGAGTTTCCACAAGCTGCCCACTTTGTTTTCCGACAAGAGACTTATTGGGTGAGGAAGTCTTCCATCTCAAACAATAAATTAGGGCAACCGTGGATGTAATAAAGATGGCACATATAACATGAGGGCAAAGACATACACATTTAACATAAAGGCCGTAAGATCACTCTCCTCCTCAAAGAAAGAAATCTAGTCTACGCCCTTGACATTACCAGACACATCGTAATTCCTCATAGACGAAATTTACTCAGCCCATGGGTGCCATCAAGTTTCAAAAAAGACTTAAGAAAGTGAATTTTTTATTAACCAGCATGTTTGGATGTAATGTTTATTTAGTTGATGACTTTAGTTCCTTTAGGTGTATTTTCATTAGCTTCTTTACTGGTGAGTTAACCTCCTCTGGAG